>JAWZYU010000032.1:49511927-49640927 GCA_038380435.1 Ryuthela nishihirai
ACCACTTAAAACCATTAAATGTAAATCTATCGGGTTTTTGCAAAATTCAAACCAACTGGCAACAAAAGTGCTTGTTCACTGCTACAAGCTGTAGCTGTTACAATGAGTACAAGCTACATGCTACAAGCTATACTTAACTAATAGTCCAAGTAAATGCCTTAGCATTATATATTGCACACCAGTGATCATGTATGGCACCCTCGGCACAGTAATAGAATTGTGCATGGAGACCACATGTGAATCCTTGGCCTTTAATATGTTAAATGCGGCATATCAAATTAAGGGAACCTACAGAAATCAAAACTGAAAAAATTGCATACAAACTAGCATACCCCATCAAAAGTCATCAGGATTATTTGAAATTTTCCAATAGTATGAAGTTTTGCAACAGAATTACTGTTCACTCTGGTTGACTCCCAGAATAAATTATTACATAGGGTGTTGAACTGCACTAGAAAAGTGTCCTTCTATAAAGTTGTCTTTTGGGAATTTTTAACAAATTTCAGGACAAAATATGCACAGGAAATTGTTTTGATTATTCCTAGGTTTACTTTATGGGGCCCCTCAGGACAGCCTGTGTTTTGTTGAAAAATCAAGACTGTGATAGAACCAGAGATACAATTTTTGGAACCATCGTCCCCTAGTTCCAAATTTCTGTTATGCTATCCTGTATTGCATTAAAATTTCTAGTCTCTAGCTATAACTGGGAACTGAAATGTGGCACATGCACAGAAAGACAGTAATGAATATATACACCGATTATTGACTCAGTTTCAGATCGCTTGCAGTCAATAAAAAAATGTTGACTGTCCACCAATGATGACTCCTGCTATATAGTTTAGAAAGTCTGGCCTGAAGTGTTGACTCTGGATAGGTAGAGGGGAGTGTGTTCTTGATAGAGCTTTTTCAAGATAGGATTTGGGTTGTGTTGTTTTCCTCTGAGCGGCACTTTTTTGCACACCATGGGCTAAATGGCCAGGTCACATGGACCCCGAAGGCTCAGAGAAGGTTGGGGGGAGGAGACCCACTGGAATAGCTGTTGGGAGACAGATGGTAGCCTCCCGTCAAGGCCATCCAGCATGTTCTTTAACGTTGGTTAGTTTTACCTCTGAGCGGCACTTTTTTGCACACCATGGGCTAAATGGCCAGGTCACATGGACCCCGAAGGCTCAGAGAAGGTTGGGGGAGGGGACCCACTGGAACAGCTGTTGGGAGACAGATGGTAGCCTTCCTTCAAGGCCATCCAGCATGTTCTTTAACGTGCACAGGGTAATGGTCTCCCACACACGGGGCCACAGGCTTAACGTCCCATCTGGCAGCCGGCAGCCTTTCCAAGCCCATCGGTGTCCCCTACTGACCGTGGGCAGGGCGGGGAATTTTGCGGAGATAAATCTCAACGCTGACCCAGCTAGGACTCGAACCTGGGAACTACAGATTACAAGCCTGGCGCGCTACCGACTGAGCCACCCCCGCCCCAATCAAGATAGGATAGAGATTTTGTATTTCTTAACAAAGGGATAACTGAATTTGTAGAAATTCACTTTAGAAAGTAATGAATGGTGACAGGATATATGGGAGAAAGGGTGTTAAAATCAACACTGGTTATTGCAAAATATTGAATTTCTTCATAATTTCATTGAATATGAATATCAGTTTGCCTCAGCTAAATACTGTACAAATTTTTCTATTAACTCAACTTTCAGGTTTGGTAATGTATATAACATCTCTCCTCAAACCTATGATGACTACTAACTGTTATTGTTGATATGAGTTTAATATAATCGTGTACATATGCATGTGTGAATGTGAGATGTTAACTTTTTTAAATATCCATCCCTAGCCCATCTTGTGCATAAAAGAACTTCTAGTCTCTGCTTATTTCACTATTTTTCTTCTGCTATTTTTTTAATTGCAGAATCCAATTTATATTTCCAGTAAATTCGTTGCACTCAATTGCTGAAACAATACAGTAGATCATCAATTATCTGGCACCTTTGGAGGAAAGAGTGTGACTGATTATCAAAAATGCTGGATAATCCATATTTTTATTGAAAAAGTAGAGCCACACTTACGAGACATTGACCTAGATTGTGATGCAAATCCAAAAAAAGGTAAATTTTCAGTTCGGTGCTGTCTGTGAATAATTTATTGCACTTCACTATATAGTCATCACTTATATTAATAAATATTAAAACTATATCTATGCAGTCTCTAACTTGTGAAAGTTAAAATTTTTCTTTCCCTTGGATACTTCATTTCATAACTTACAGAGGCACTTCAAAGCAGTTTCATGGGGCGGGGGTGGCTCAGTCGGTAGCGCGCCAGGCTCTTAATCTGTAGTTCCCAGGTTCGAATCCCAGCTGTGTCAGCGTTGAGATTTATCTCCGCAAAATTCCCCGCCCTGCCCACGGTCAGTAGGGGACACCAATGGGCTTGGAAAGGCCGCCGTCCGTCGGATGGGACGTTAAGCCGTGGCCCCGTGTGCGGGAGAGCCATACCCTGCGCACGTTAAAGAACACGTTGGATGGCCTTGACGGGAGGTTACCATCTGTCTCCCAACAGCTGTTCCAGTGGGTCCCCTCCCCCAACCTTCTCTGAGCCTTCGGGGTCCATGTGACCTGGCCATTTAGCCCATTGTGTGCAAAAAAGTGCCACTTAGAGGTAAAACAACCCAAAGCTATATGTTTCATTAATGCCCCTTACACTCGGACACCTTTTATCTGATCATTGCATTTTATCGCCAATTTTTTCCTTTTTAGAACGTGTTTTTTTTTTTACTAGAATTTGATTTTTTTATCTTATATTTTCTATATATCACCCAGGTCTCTTACACCTGGGCTTATTTTATTCTGTGTTTATCCTGTTGTTTTAAATTGTACTTTTACACTTGTTCTTTGTTGTTTTACTATTTTATATTGTAGTGTTCTGATTTTAACTTTGGTTGCGGGTATGCATGACTTTTATATATTATATTATCATTTGTTTGGCGCATTATGGCCTAGTTGCTCATGCGCCATAAAAACCAAAACAACCAACCAACCAATGTTTCATTAATCCAACCTTTAGTAACCATCAGGTGAGGTTTACTGCCAGAAGAGAAATTTGTTTCCATCCCATCCAATTTTGCCATCTGATGTGCTAGTAAATGATGAGTAACTGTCAAAAAATGAAATTTATTCTTTTGGGACCATATTATAGCAGAATTCTAAACTGAAGTAATGGTTTTCCAGTAATTGTCAAATTACCCATCATTTCCCCTGTCAAAGAAGATTGCCAGATAATCGTTGATCAACTGTAGTAATAAAGAAGGCAATTTATATATTTTGATAATTCAGCAATGTTTAGGTATTTGCTGTTTCTAATATGTTGTAAAATCATGAGAACCATAATATCTAATTAAATAATGAAGAAAAACTTCTGCTCTATGTTTCTTAACAGTTATGGTGTATTTAAGCATGGGTTGGGTTGTTTTACCTCTGAGCGGCACTTTTTTGCACACCATGGGCTAAATGGCCAGGTCACATGGACCCCGAAGGCTCAGAGAAGGTTGGGGGAGGGGACCCACTGGAACAGCTGTTGGGAGACAGATGGTAGCCTCCCGTCAAGGCCATCCAGCGTGTTCTTTAACGTGCACAGGGTAGGTCTCTCCCGCACACGGGGCCACGGCTTAACGTCCCATCCGACGGACGGTGGCCTTTCCAAGCTCATCGGTGTCCCCTACTGACCGTGGGCAGGGCGGGTAATTTTGCGGAGATAAAGCTCAACGCTGACCCAGCTGGGACTCGAACCTGGGAACTACAGATTACGAGCCTGGCGCGCTACCGACTGAGCCACCCCCGCCCCATGTATTTAAGCAATCCAGTAACTAAAGTAGTGGTTATATGATACTATCAGTGAAATAGTAACTTTTTGTTTTAAAGAAATCAATGCAAAAATGTGTAGTTTTATTCTTATACTTAACTGGCCACTGGTACTTCATAATAGTTATTCTTAGATATCTTGTGGGGCGTGGGTGGCTCTGTCGGTAGCGCGTCAGGCTCGTAATCTGTAGTTCCCAGGTTCGAGTCCCAGCTGGGTCAGCGTTGAGATTTATCTCTGCAAAATTCCCCGCCGTGGCCACGTGTGCGGGAGAGCCATACTCTGTGCACGTTAAAGAACACGCTGGATAGCCTTGACGGGAGGCTACCATCTGTCTCCCAACAGCTGTTCCAGTGGGTCCCCTCCCCCAACCTTCTCTGAGCCTTCGGGGTCCATGTGACCTGGCCATTTAGCCCATGGTGTGCAAAAAAGTGCCGCTCAGAGGTAAAACAACCCAACCCAGCCTTTCCGAACAAATACACTTTTTGGATTTGATTGAAAACATGGGATTTCTTAATTTTAAACATATTTTTCCATGATAGTTTTTGATCATTGAGATCTTAAATTTACCAGAATATTTCCCTGTTGCACTCAAATTATGATCAATTTCTTTTTATGTATTACCATAGTAATTTTTAATTTTTATTCGACCAAAGTGCAATTTATTTAGTGGAAGAATGAATCTGTTAGTGTCACCGTTTGTGTTGGAAATTGTGTTCTTTATGCTATACCGTTTCTAACAATTGAATTTTCAACTATATTAATATTTTTAAAATCAGATTTATAAGCATTTCTATATATTTTTAATCCATCCAGTTGGTCATTAGCATAAATTTTGGGAGGAACCATGTGGCCACAAACAAATATTCAAACTTATGTAGTTCTGTAAAGAAATCTGATTTATTTATTGAATCATGATCAGTTTTGATTTACTATAAAAAAATTCTATTATTTTGTATCACTTTGGACTGAAAGATGCTGCTTAATGAGTTAATATCTAAACTAAAATTTTGAATACATGTACTACGTTCAATTATATTCGTATCGCAGACCTTTAAAAACTATCTATGACTGTGTTTAACTGTCCTTGTCAGATGTAAAACAAAATTACTAATAAACATTTGAATATCTTCAAGGTTATCTGTCTTGGTGAGAAATTTAATATGGAAAGCATAGGTTCGAACTTTATAATCTAACAGGAATTTCGTGTTAGCTAAACAAATATCCCAATGACAACAAAAAAATTTAAAATCGGAAAATTTCTTTGTGAATGTAGGTTATAGGAGTGGCAAGATACAAAATGACTGCTGAAAAAATATAACTGATAATTCTCTCGAAAATCAAGATTTTTTAGAAAGTATTGATTACTATCTGTCAATCCATGGAATGAACAAAATTTCTTTCAGTGACACAAAACCGAGGTCTTCATCAATACTCTTTCAACAATTTCCGAAACCAAAGGGAATTTGAAGACACTTCTGAACTGGGGACAGTACCATTCTGGGCTGTAGAAATCTTTGTAGGTCTTGAAGTAGTAAATATATATATGATGACAAGACCCACTAGTTCCACCTAAAGCACTACCAGTGTAGGGAAATGCCATATTCACCACTATCTACGGTCAGGGGCAAGACAGTACCATATGGATACAGCTCATCCCCGACTACCTAATGGCGAACAGTACTAAAGGAGTAAAGCTCATCCATCGGTCAAAACCTAATTTTAATCTATGTCCCGGACTGCCCCAAGGATATAGAATCCAAGTTGCCTAGGCTCCCGTGATTGGGACTCTTTAAGTCCGGCCCTTCCGTTGGGGTGCTATCCAACATGACACCGACCTAGTCGTCAGGTAGCGCGCCAGGCTCGTAATCTGTAGTTCCCAGGTTCGAGTCCCAGCTGGGTCAGCATTGAGATTTATTTCCGCAAAATTCCCCGCCCTGCCCACGGTCAGTAGGGGACACCGATGGGCTTGGAAAGGCCGCCGTCCGTCGGATGGGACGTTAAGCCGTGGCCCCGTGTGCGGGAGAGCCATACCCTGTGCACGTTAAGGAACATGCTGGATGGCCTTGACGGGAGGTTA
Source organism: Ryuthela nishihirai (assembly GCA_038380435.1). Classification (NCBI taxonomy): domain Eukaryota; kingdom Metazoa; phylum Arthropoda; class Arachnida; order Araneae; family Heptathelidae; genus Ryuthela; species Ryuthela nishihirai. Next base: position 49,517,866 of record JAWZYU010000032.1, read on the forward strand.
CCATCTGTCTCCCAACAGTTTTTCCAGTGGGTCCCCTCCCCCAACCTTCTCTGAACCTTCGGGGTCCATGTGACCTGGCCATTTATCCCATGGTGTGCAAAAAAGTGCCGCTCAGAGGTAAAACAACAACCCTGAGTTCTCAATTTCTTCACGGAACTTCTCTGTGACATTTACTGTCATGTACCTATGATACCTACTCTTTAATTCAGAATATGTAGCTTACTTTCCCAACAAATATCGTATTCTTTGAAAGAGAGGCAGAAAAAAAAATTCTGTTGAAAAACGTCAAATCTGAGGATTTAATTGAGTTTGGTTGGGTTGTTTTACCTCTGAGCGGTACTTTTTTGCACACCATGGGCTAAATTGCCAGGTCACATGGACCCCGAAGGCTCAGAGAAGGTTGGGGGGGGGGACCCACTGGAACAGCTGTTGGGAGACAGATGGTAGCCTCCCGTCAAGGCCATCCAGCGTGTTCTTTAACGTACACAGGGTATGGCTCTCCCGCACACGGTGCCACGGCTTAATGTCCCATCCGACGGACGACGGCCTTTCCAAGCCCATCGGTGTCCCCTAGTGACCGTGGGCAGGGCGGGGAATTTTCCGGAGATAAATCTCAACGCTGACCCAGCTGGGACTCGAACCTGGGAACTACAGATTACGAGCCTGGCGCGCTACCAACTGAGCCACCCCCGCTCCTTAATTTGGAGAGATTTGGCATCCTTTTAGCCATACAGCTAACACACTTTTTTATCTGGATGACAGTGTAACAAAACAGAAGTTTCTTTTTTCCTGAAATTAGATTCATATAGTTCTTAAAGATAGTTGACACTAGCATGAATTACTGGCGCCAATAAGTTGGGATTTTCCAGCATTAATTTTCATGAATCTTTAGATTCGTTATATGTTTAAAATGAGGCAGCGGTTCGCCAGTTGGTTATTGGCACCAATTAATCCATGCCAGTGTAAACTGTCCTTTACTCGAGGAAAATGAGAGACATTAAACAACACTGGTTAATGTTACACTGGTACACTTTTAATAAAAAATCTTATTTCTAGTTTTGTTTAAAAATTCAAGTATTTTTATGTTCCTTCAAATTAAAAATATTTGTGAATATCTCATATGCAGGGTTTTATAGCAGTGTCAGCCTCTATACTGCCCGAAACGACAACTGCTCTGGTTGTAAAAATTAAGGCTATTTCTACAATATTTGTTTTCTGCAAATAATTAAAAAAAATGCTAAAAAATATTCCCAACGAAAGAAGTAGGAAAAAAGTCAACGAAGAAAGAGTAAGTAATTTCTCGAGGCTGTCAAAACGCCTCGAGCCATTTCTGATGATATTTGTTACTGAATATGACGAAATGTGTATCCCTCTGGAGAAAGGTTTTTGGAGAAACCAATGTTGCACAATGTGAACAAGGTGTAAAAATCTTGAAGGCACTTATGAAGCATATTATATACACAGGGTGAATCTGAAAAAGTGGGCAAAACTTTACGGGGTGGTAGAACGCAGCTATACGAGCAATATTCGTCATAGAATGTATGGTCGGAACGCAAGCGGTGAGAAGTTAAAAGGTAGTTTTCCACTGTCACATTTAAAGAATGAACACAAGAAGGAGAGGAGATACTTCAGAAAACATTTTATTAACAGGAATTTGAGGTACATGCTCAAAGAAATTGCTCAAAAGAGCTGCCGCCAGCTGTAATGCAGGCTTCACACCTGCGGGATAGGGACCGACGCACATTTGCGAAGACACCAGGCATTTCCCGAATATCGCCGGCAACAACGGCGATCCTGGCGACTAGATCCATATCGGTTTCAATGGGGCACTCGTAGAGTAGGCTTTTCATATGGCCCCACAGGAAAAAGTCCAAACACGAGAGATCAGGCGATCTTGGTGGCTAAGCTATGGGACCACCTCGACCAATCCATCGCCCTGGGAATGTTGCATGTAGTGTTCCGCACATCTAAGCTGAAGTGTGCAGGCGCACCGTCGTGCTGGAACCACATTCTCGACCTGCTGGGGGGTTGGAATCGGACGCAGCAGCTCCGGCAACACCTCTCGTAGGAATGTGTTATACGATTTGCCGACCAGACGGTGTGGCAGGAGGTATGGGCCAACCAAATGGTCATGGAGGATCCCTGCCCAAACATTTACGGAGAACCGCTGCTGGAACGAATGAGGACGTGTGGCATGCGGGTTCGTAGATGCCCACTTGTGTGAATTGTGGGTATTCAAAACGCCCTCAAGGGTGAAAGTGCACTCGTCCGTAAACAGAACATGTGCACCAAAATCCGGCTGCGCTGCATTCTGCTGGAGGTACCAACGTGCGAAATCGACACGTGGCTGATAGTCCGCCGGTGACAACGCTTGTACCTTCTACGTATGATAGGGGTGCATTCCTTCCTCCTGTAGCACACGGCAAACCGACATTTGGGACGTGTACTGCACGGGAAACCGCTCGTGTGCTACATCCTGGTCGCTCTTCCACCCTACGCAGAATGTCCTCTGCATGTTGCGGCGTCCTGACACTCTTTTCACGCCCTGCGTCTTGCTTGGCCGCGGCAAAGGATCCCGTTTCACACAGCCGCCGATGCAAACGCTTGAAGGTTTTCCGATCTGGAGTGCATCTCATCGGAAACCGGTCACGGTAACGTCTCTGTGCCTCACTTGCATTCCCGTCTGCCGCACCGTACACAAAGTGCATATCCGCCATTTCGTGGTTAGTATAACCAGCCATCCTCTCGGCAATCCACGGTAGAAATGCCGTTGGGTGCGAGGACCGACCCTTTTATACCATTTCCAACGCCACCTAGCAGCTCGCCGTTTGCGTTCCAACCATACATTCTATGACGAACATTGCTCGTATAGCTGCATTCTACCACCCTGTAAAGTTTTGCCCACTTTTTCAGATTCACCCTGTATAAAGGTTAATAATGTTCTTCACTAAAAATAATACAGCTTGATTTTCAACAATAAACGAAATTGTAACCAAAACCATGTTAATAAGGCATAATAAATTACTTGACACGATGAATAGCTGTCAAAGAGAGTTACTATTGTCTTTTGGGGCGGGGGTGGCTCAGTCGGTAGCGCGCCAGGCTCGTAATCTGTAGTTCCCAAGTTCGAGTCCCAGCTGGGTCAACGTTGAGATTTATCTCCGCAAAATTCCCCGCCCTGCCCACGGTCAGTAGGGGACACCGATGGGCTTGGAAAGGCCGCCGTCCGTCGGATGGGACGTTAAGCCGTGGCTCCGTGTGCGGGAGAGCCATACCCTGTGCACGTTAAAGAACACGCTGGATGGCATTGACGGGAGGCTACCATCTGTCTCCCAACAGCTGTTCCAGTGGGTCCCCTCTCCCAACCTTCTCTGAGCCTTCGGGGTCCATGTGACCTGGCCATTTAGCCCATGGTGTGTGAAAAAGTGCCGCTCAGAGGTTGGGTTGTTTTACCTCTGAGCGGCACTTTTTTGCACATCATGGGCTAAATGGCCAGGTCACATGGACCCCGAAGGCTCAGAGAAGGTTGGGAGAGGGAACCCACTGGAACAGCTGTTGGGAGACATGGTAGCCTCCAGTCAAGGCCATCCAGCGTGTTCTTTAACGTTGTGTTGTTTTACCTGTGAGCGGCACTTTTTTGCACACCATGGGCTAAATGGCCAAGTCACATGGACCCCGAAGGCTCAGAGAAGGTTGGGGGAGGGGACCCACTGCAACAGCTATTGGGAGACAGATGGTAGCCTCCCGTCAAGGCCATCCAGCGTGTTCTTTAACGTGCACAGAGTATGGCTCTCCTGCACACGTGGCCACGGCCTAACGTCCCATCCGACGGACGGCGGCCTTTCCAAGCCCATCGGTGTCCCCTACTGACTGTGGGCAGGCGGGGAATTTTGCGGAGATAATCTCAACGCTGACCCAGCTGGGACTCGAACCTGGGAACTACAGATTACGAGCCTGACGCGCTACCGACTGAGCCACCCCCGCCCCTTTGCATAACAAAATCAATAGCCAAACAAAAAAGAAAAGGGGACAAAATGCAGTATTGTCTAACTCCATTAGCAATGTTAAACCAATCGCAGCAAGTTTTACCAACTCTCACACACGACTCAGTATTATAAGAGCTTTCATTACACTAACTGACTTGTCAGGTATTCCATATGATCTAACAATCAACCATAAATTATGTCGATCAACAGTGTCAAAAGCCGTTTTGAAATCTATAAAACTAGTAACCCACAGTTTCTGAAACTCTAAACATTTCTCAAGAATGTGCCTAAGTGAAAATATTCGATCAATACATCCCTTTGTACTTCTGAATCCACACCGTTCATCACGCAGTTGTCCATCAACCAAATTCTTAATTCTATTAAATATAATCATGCAAAGAACTTTACCTGGAACAGAAAGTAAACTAATTCCCCTATAATTATCACAAGAACTGTGATCACATTTTTTTAAAAAATCGTGACAATAATAGCTCTGGTAAAATCCTTAAGAACAACACTTTTATCATAAAAAATATTCGAAATTTCAGTCACCATGTGACAACACAGATATTCCCAGCTCTAAGTATTTCAGTGGTGATTTCATCCACCCTGGGGATTTATCCAGTTTTAATTTAGGGATAGCCAAAGCGACTTCGGAATGTGATATAGGGTCATCATTAAAGCCAGTAATGCATCTATCCTTTTTACAAACAATGAGAGTAGAAATAATCAAATTATTTAGATCATCTCTGAAATGCTCTGTCCACCTAGCCATCACATAATCCTCACCTTCAACCACCTACCATGTTTATCCCTCAAATCCTGTGTACCTGTCTTGTTTCTTCCCACATAAAACATTAACAATCTATTACAACCCCATGCTGTGTTTGCTGTTTAACTGCTTCCTCTGCTATGTCAGCTTAGCTATCAAGCCAAAGATTCTTATCAGCTGTTGGGTTGGGTTGTTTTACCTCTGAGCGGCACTTTTTTGCACACCATGGACTAAATGGCCAGATCACATGGACCCCGAAGGCTCAGAGAAGGTTGGGGGAGAGGACCCACTGGAATAGCTGTTGGGAGACAGATGGTAGTCTCCCGTCAAGGCCATCCAGCGTGTTCTTTAACGTGCACAGGTGCACAGGGTATGGCTCTCCCGCACACGGGACCACGGCTTAACGTCCCATCCGACGGACGGCGGCCTTTCCAAGCCCATCGGTGTCCCCTACTGACCATGGGCAGGGAATTTTTGCGGAGATAAATCTCAACGCTGACCCAGCTGGGACTCGAACCTGGGAACTACAGATTACGAGCCTGACGCGCTACCGACTGAGCCACCCCCGCCGCTTTTTCAGCTGTTAACTGATTCTTTACATGTTTATTAAACTCGTAATGCCTTTTGTTAGGACTAGTAGGGTGTTGATTCATATTAATCCTGCACTTCCTCCTTTCAGAAGTAAGTTCCATAGCCTTATCACTCAAAAACCTTTGATTCTTCTGTTCCCTTTTACCCAAAAGAGTACTGTTAGTTTCAAGAAAAGCCTGTTTAAACTGATCCCATTCTTTCTGAACTTCAGCAGTAAGCAAACTACAATTGTCATAATGACTTAAGTAACCTATCATTGTATGCTTTGGCTATATCTGGATCTTTCAGACCTTCAGTGTTGAAGGTAATTTTCTTAACTTTAGCACATTTCTTCAGCTTCAGTTGGGGGCGGGGGTGGCTCAGTCGGTAGCACGCCAGACTCGTAATCTGTAGTTCCCAGGTTCGAGTCCCAGCTGGGTCAACGTTGAGAATTATCTCCGCAAAATTCCCCGCCCTGCCCACCTTCAGTAGGGGACACAGATGGACTTGGAAAGGCGGACATTAAGCCGTGGCCCCATCTGTGAGAGAGCCATACCCTGTGCACGTTAAAGAACACGCTGGATGGCCTTGACGGGACGGTACCATCTGTCTCTCAACAGCTGTTCCAGTGGGTCCTCTCCCCCAACCTTCTCTGAGCCTTCGGGGTCCATGTGACCTGGCCATTTAGCTCATGGTGTGCAAAAAAGTGCCGCTCAGAGGTAAAACAACCCGACCCAGGATCCATAATCAAGCTCAAATCCATAAACATAGCTTCTTATAAGTCAAAAAAGGTGACACATCACAAGCTTAGCTTCTTATAAGTCAAAAAAGTCCAGTTTAGTTGGTATAAATGGTCATGACTAGGACCCTATGTAGTTGACCACTCCTCAGCAGGGTTGAAAAAAAGAGAAAAGTGGCCTCAGATGACCAGGTCAGAAGGCCACACTGAACTGGCAGTGCTCCGCTTCTGTTCCCTTCCAAAAGAGAATATCTCTTTTGAAAGGTAAGGTACTAACTGGCTCATGCAGTGTTTTAATGTTGGTTTGTCTTTGATGTTTAGGTCCTTGTTTCAAACCCAAGTAGCATTTTTTTTTTGCTTTAACCCTTTCACGACTAAGGGAAACATTTTTCCCATTTTAAAATTGGTGATTGTCGTATTTAATTATGACCTTATCTGCATTTTTTATACAGAATGTCAAAATAGAACGTATGCCGAACGCAATTACGTAAACGGGAACGTTTAGAAAACAAAAACAGAACTGTCAGGACGCATAATATATGTACTATGTGCAATGTCCATCTTTGCCTCACTACCAAAAGAAATTGCTTCGCAGAATATCATAATTAGCACATCATTTTGAATAGTAATTTTATTTCATAATTTTGTATTATTTTAGTTAACATTTTGTTCTAACAAATCAATAGATAAAAGACATTGCATAATAAGCCTAACTATAATTTGTGTTACCTTTATAGTCCATTGGGAAAAATATTTCCCATAAAATTCCAAAAAAACTACACATTGTTATGTATTTTTTCTTATGATTTTTATTTATTTTACGTCTAAACAAACTAAAATAAACAGTTACATACTAATATTTACTCTTAGAAACCTTATGGTCTTGAAAGGGTTAATCAGTGTTATTCTTGTTCTTCAGATAGGAAAGGTAACGACTTAAGTTAGTTGACAAAAGCTAAATTGCAATGGCCAGATGACGGTTAGACCATTTTCGAGATGGCAAGCTTTGCGTAGTACTCACGGTCAGCCATAGTTAGTACCTTCAAAAAGTGGTCTAAGGAGGGAAAAACCATGAACCGTCGTCAAGATGTGGGGTGACTACAGCTCATCGATGCTAGAGGTGAGCAAAGGCTATCATGTATGGTATGAGCCAACAGAAGGGATACTGTGGTGCAACTCGCCAGTAATTTGAATACCGGTGATGGGAGTAATGTGTCACAACACACAGTACATCGAACCCTGCTGAAAAGGAAGCTTGTAGCCGCAGGTTGCTCTGAGTACCCATGCTAACCTCGGTTCAAAGTCGAAAGCGCCTACAATGGATACGTGAACATCAAAACTGGACCTTGAATAATTAGAAGAAGGTCGTCTGGTCCGATGAATCTCGTTTCTTGTTGAACCATGTGGATGGCTGGGTACGTGTGTGTCGTTTACCTGGGGAAGTGTTGGCACTAGGATACACTGTGTGACGAAAACAAGCCAGTGGAGGAAGTGTAATGCTTTGGGCAATGGTCTTCTGGTAAACTCTTGGTCCAGCCATTCATTTTCAGGAAACTATGACGTCTAGTAGCTACCTAAACATCATTCCATACCAGGTACATCCTTTCATGGCAACGGTATATCACTCTAGTAGTGCCTTCTTTCAGTAGGATAAGGCACCATGCCACATTTCTCGGATTCTTTGAGAATGGTTCACAGAACATGAGGAAGACTTCTAGGTATTGCCCTGACCTCCAAATTCCCTAGATATCAATCTAATCGAGCATCTGTGGTTTGTGTTGGAACAGCATATCTGATCTGCCACAGCTCAACCACGTAATTTACAAGAGTCAAAGGATCTGCTGGTAACCTGTTGGTACCAGAAACCACAAGACACCTTTAGAAATCTTGTAACGTCCATGACTCACCAGGTAAGAGTTGTTTTGGCAGCACGTGGAGTACCAACATCATATTAAGCAGGTGACCATAATGTTTCGACTCTTCGGTGTAAGTATGCTTTATATATGCATTGCTGCTTATGTCAACACTGTCCAATGTGCCATGCAAAATGTTCGTACAAGCAGGTGTGTGTCACAGAATTAGTCTATGGTGTGTATAGATAAAAGTATAGTTAATATGCCTTAGATTCTAACAAGCTTAGCGCATAGTTGAAAGTTTACTACGGGAAATTAAAGATCGACTTTTTTTATTCGATCAATCTCTTTCATGTGTTAGAGATTAATAAATAAAACATGATTTTAGCATTTGAGCTTTCCACTTTGGTATTTTTGAGCAGTACGTAAGTTGAACTTTTATTAAGACGGAGAAAGGCTGTATTGGTTTTTATTTGGACATTATTGGTAAAGTGTTTTTACGACCATGATATTATCAGCCATATGGGTAAAAAAAGAATGTTTACGGGAATTAATTGAGAATTGCCTGGCGAGCGCTTTCTCTATCCTTGGATTAAAATTTGAGTTGGGTAATTTAGAGCATTACCTTTTAGAACACAGCCAGAGGTGTATTTAACCCTTTCAGGACCATAAGGTTTCTAAGAGTAAATATTAGTATGTAACTGTTTATTTTAGTTTGTTTAGACGTAAAATAAATAAAAATCATAAGAAAAATACATAACAATGTGTAGTTTTTTTGGAATTTTATGGGAAATATTTTTCCCAATGGACTATAAAGGTAACACAAATTATAGTTAGGCTTATTATGCAATGTCTTTTATTTATTGGTTTATTAGAACAAAATGTTAACTAAAATAATAAAAAATTATGAAATAAAATTACTATACAAAATGATGTGCTAATTATGATATTTTGCGAAGCAATTTCGTTTGGTTGTGAAGCAAAGATGGACATTGCACATAGTACATATATTATGCGTCCTGACAGTTCTGTTTTTGTTTTCTAAACGTTCCCGTTTACGTAATTGCGTTCGGCATACGTTCTATTTTGAAATTCTGTATAAAAAATGCAAATAAGGTTATAATTAAATACGACAATCACAAATTTTAAAATGGGAAAAATGTTTCCCTTAGTCGTGAAAGGGTTAAGAAGGGATAGAAATGTATATACAGTATTTCATATTTTTTGTCAATTTTTATGCTTATGAAACGTTTAAATATTTCTGTTGATGCAAAATATAGCAGGTTTCCCAACTTTCTCTGAGCTCTTAATGTCCTTATGACCTACAATTTAACCCATTGTGTGCAAAAGGAATGTTGTCACTCAGGGGTAAAATAAAACAAACAATTCATTTAATGATTATTTTTATAATCTTTGAAAAAAAAATTCCTCCCGTCAAACATATTTTTAAATACGCAACTGACAGCAGTTGAACCAGGCCACCCTTGTTCAGCCTATCTGTGACCTGGCAGCTTATCGTCGATTTCTTAGTGATATGGCCTAGTAAGAGAGCCATTGCAATGACGTAAAATGAAATTTCGAAGGCTTTGCAGTCTAGGAGATAATCTCTTGGGGATGCAATGCAGACATAGCTGGCATACTTGTTAGAAAATGAAAATATTATTAACAATTAGGAAAAAAAATTGAGAATGCCATCTTCACAATATTACTTCGATGTTTGTAGATGGATATCAGATTCAGTCAGGCACATTTTCTTCAGTAATGACCTCAGCCTTTTTTTTTGTTATGAGAGGAAGATGCCCATCCAGGGATTCTGAAATGAAGCTATATGGCAGTTTCGATTGGCATATTAATACTATGAGAAAAACCAGGGAATAAAACTATGTTTAAAAATGACTTAAAATATACAATAGTCATTTCAAGTCATTTTTGGCTGACTCATGAAAAATTTGCTGTAAAAATTTAATTTTTCCGTGAGTGGTATTCGAACCCCCTTCTCCCAGTAACATGCCAAGCGTGGTACTCATTACACAATCACCAGCTAACCTTTTCTTCAGCTTCATGGATTGGATTGTTTTACCTCTGAGCTACATTTCTTTGCACACGCTGGGCTAAATGCCAGGTCACAAGGACACCTAGGTCTCAGACAATGTTGGGAGAAGGGGACCGACTGGACAGATGTTAGGAGATAGATTGTAGCCTCCTTTCAAGACCATCCAGCATGTTATCTAACGTGCACAGGATATGGATCTCCAGTATAAAGAGCTAAGGATTTACGTCCCATCCAACGGACAGCGGCTAGTTCAAGCCCATCGGTGTCTTCTACTCATGAACCAAGGCATGCTACCAAGGGCAGTGCAGGGAGTTTTGCTGAGATAAATCTGAACGCTGGCCAAGGTGCAACCCGAACCTGGGAGGGGCGGGGGTGGCTCACTCAGTAGCGCGCCAGGCTCGTAATCTGTAGTTCCCAGGTTCGAGTCCCAGCTGGGTCAGCATTGAGATTTAACTCCGCAAAAAATCCCCGCCCTGCCCACGGTCAGTAGGGGACACCGATGGGCTTGAAAAGACCGCCGTCCGTCGGATGGGACGTTAAGCCGTGGCTCCGTGTGTGGGAGAGCCATACCCTGTGCACGTTAAAGAACACGCTGGATGGCCTTGACGGGAGGCTACCATCTGTCTCCCAACAGCTGTTCCAGTGGATCCCCTCCCCTAACCTTCTCTGAGCCTTCGGGGTCCATGTGACCTGGCCATTTAGCCCATGGTGTGCAAAAAAGTGCCGCTCAGAGGTAAAACAACCCAACCCAAACCTGGGAACTGTAGATTACGACCCTGGTACGCTACCGACTGAACCACCCCTCCCAACTTTTCATGAAATAGCTTTTGTTTTTAAATTTTCAACGAAGGAAGTAAAATATTTTTTAGGAGAATGACCTAAACCGTAATCGATGGAATATTTCTTGTAGAATTGTTTGAAATGAGTGCTTGTTATAATTTGAAATGAGTATAGTTTGAAATGAGTGCTTGTTATAATTTGAAATGAGTATAGTTTGAATTGAGTGCTTTTTAATTGGTTCATGTTTAGAATGAATGATTTTGCTCGTAATCAGTTGTTAAAATATGGATGGAAAGAAGGTAATGTATGTATAATTATAGATTTGCATCAAAGGAAACTGTTTTATTCTCATTTTGTCTATAGAATTAATTATAAAGTGCTAGAGTCGCAAACGATGCAGCTGCTGCTTTATTCATTTTTACCTAATTTAGTATGTAATTCATACACCATATTTAAAGCTGAGTGGATGCAGTAAAACCCGTTTTACTATCTCTAATTTTAGTAACGGCATCCATCATCCCACGTGCGATGGGACATATGCATGTTAAAGAGCAAGCTTGGTAGCTTTGATGGGAGTCTTCTGTCTCCTAACAGCTGTCCAGTTAATCATCTTCCCTCAGCCTTCTCGGAGTCCGTGTATCCTGACCATTTAGTCCATTGCGAAAAAAGTGCCGTTCAAACATAGCCTAATATAGCAAACATCAGAATTCATTCTTAACTTTATGTTGGGCTTTCTATAAATTACAAAGAGGTCATTTGGTAAACAAATCATCAAAGGAGGAGCCATTTAGAAATACCTTCAAATTTATTAAAATTTTGATTCTTAACCAGTTAAAGATTTAATCTCAGATTTGCAATGCTAATGAGACTGCTTTGTCAGTGACTTTTAAAAAACATGAAAAGTCTACACCAGACTGTAGAATAAGTAATGATAAGTAATATCTATGGCAATGCAAATGAGTTATGATTGAAACCTGTTGCTATTGGTAAATCACATAGAGTCAGGGCATGATAAGTCCTTGGAAAATCACATGAAGTCATTGAGATATAAGTTTTCAGACATGGCAAAATTTTTTTGGACAATTTAATGTACAGTATTGTTTATTTTAGTTGTTTTTATTGTTATTGCAATATCAGATACATGTATAATAATCTTAATGGCATTCCTAATATACTGCATTAGTTATAAGTTATGGTCATGTACTCTGTGCATTGTCATATAAATATTTGGATTTAAAGGACATTTGGCATTAATGAACCCTTTCTTCCCTGTTGGTCCATTAAATTGAGATTTGAATGGATCACTGTACTTACACTATGACTAGTTGCATATTAGTCTTTCGATTGGCCTGTTTTGGATGACCACATGGAAAGCAATTCTTAACAGTTTTAACGGCACCACATAGTGACATTTCACTGAAGATGGAGTGCCTTCCTTGCTATAAAGAGATTTTGAATTTGCTCCTAAACTTTTTAATATGCACAGTTTTGAAGGATAAACATGAAAATTTCGCAATGACAGAGAACTTTAAGTTATTTTAATAATTCCTACCATATAGATATAATAGATTTTGCCAGTGACTTCTAATAATTCTTAATACATAGATATAACAGATTTTGCTGTTCAAACAACATTCTCTTGTGGCATAGCAGAAAACTTGTGAGGAGCATCTTTTAAGGATTGTGGCAAAATTAGTGATATTAATCATTTTTCATGATATTTTGCTTTGCATAATTTCATTTAAATTTTTTATTTTTTCAAATGAATATCCAAAATGTGTTTTGGTAAATTATAGGTGAAAAAGCCATATTAACTTGGGAGTTAGTATTTGATCTTTTAGACCACCTAAGTGTGCATGTTTGATGGCCACAAATTATTTTTTAATTATTTTAAGGGTTACCTACTGAGCAAAGATTTTACTCTTTGAAGAAAGCATTTTTCTATGGTGGTGGTATAAAAAAAAGATTGTGGGTGTGCCAAAGGAAAATAGCTTACTAGATAATGGTTATTTTTTTCCCCATTTCATTTGAATTTATATATATAATAGTTCTAAAAAGAAAATTGTTGATCTTTAATGTGTTTTTTTGTTTATAACTTTTACAAAATATAAAGTATATAATATTGGCATATTCTTTCAGAAAAAAAAAAATCATGGAAGTATGAAAAATGATCAAATTTCCAAAATAATTGGAACAGATTTTTTTAAACATTCACCTTCAGTCAGGGGCTGTGGTGATGTTATGGTTAAATTAATTGCTTGACTTTTATACTTTCACCTGAATATAAGGCATATAACATTATATATATATATGTATTAATATATACAGTTATGTGATAAAAAGGGAAACATTTTAGAGAATGAGCATATAAGCAAGAAAGTAGGTCAGGAGGGATATCAAAAGACTGACAAATGCTGCAGCTGAAAGAGAGACAATTACACCTGGGTTAATAGTTTGCTCTTAAAGCAAAAGGTGCCTAAGAATTAATTACAGATGGTTGGTGTTAAAACTCATACACTGTAAGGATGTGAAATAATTTCAAAATGTGTACAATAGACATCTTAACACCAAATTATATTGTAAGCAATATTCACAGAGGTTTGCACTATAAACCTAAAATAACAAATTTCATAGAGAAAATTAAAATATGATATTTAAAAACGGATTTCATTAAACATTAATTAATAGATTCTGAAAAAAAATTCATTGCCGCCATGGCGGGAATCGAACTCGCATCTCTCCAGATTAATGCCAGAGTGCGCTACCATTGCACCATGTGTCGGACAACGAACTCTTTCAGAATATGACGGGGCGGGGGTGGCTCAGTCGGTAGCACGCCAGGCTCGGAATCTGTAGTTCCCAGGTTCGAGTCCCAGCTGGGTCAGGGTTGAGATTTATCTCCGCAAAATTTCCCTGCCTTGCCCACGGTCAGTAGGGGACACCGATGGGCTTGAAAAGGCTGCCGTCCTTTGGATGGGATGTTAAGCCGTGGCCCCATGTGCGGGAGAGCCATACCCTGTGCATGTTAAAGAACACGCTGGAAGGCCTTGACGGGAGGCTACCATCTGTCTCCCAACAGCTGTTCCAGTGGGTCCCCTCCCCCAACCTTCTCTGAGCCTTTGGGGTGCTTGTGGCCTGGCCATTTAGCCCATGGTGTGCAAAAAAGTGCTGCTCAGAGGTAAAACAATCCAATCCAATCAGAATATGAACTTATAAATCTTCTTCTTGAGACATGACTGAGACAGCGCCATCTATACTCAAGGAGATGCAACTTTTTCAGTCGTCGCTATTTGATTATCAGATGTTAATGAGAAGGTCGCTAATACTAAGAAGTTAATATATAATTAAAAATCAATCCAAAATGAATGCACAGTATTCCCTGTTAAGATAGACATCAAACATTAATTAATAGATTCTGAAAAAAATTCGTCGCCGCCACAGCGGAAATTGAACTTGCATCTCTCCAGATTCATGCCAGAGCATGCTACCATTACACCACGCGTCGGACAACGAACTCTTTCAGAATATGACCTTATAAATCTTCCTGAGACGTGACTGAGACAGCGCCATCTATACTCAAGGAGATGCAATTTTTTCAGTTGCTATTTGATTATCAGATGTTCATCTGCATGTGTTCTCATGTAGCTGGTCTTGAATGTACTTTGCTATACAGACAAAAAGATTTTATTACTTGAACAGTGCATTTTGTTGGGGGAAACTCATAGTCAGTCCAAAGAAAAGAACCATGGCATGGTTAAATATATTAATATTTTTCATATTTTGGTATATATTTTTCCACTGTTTCTTTCTTGTAGATGGACATTTATAGGATATATTAGTAAATTGTGGAAGCAAAAAAAAAAACAGATTTAGTAATGCATATGCTTATAAAATCAAAGAAATGAGAAAAAGATTTAATTTCTTAATACTTTTGCTTAAATATTAAATGTATAATATTATGTTTGTTTATTTTTAAAATTAAATTGTAACTTTAAGGAATGAATATTTAACTGGAACAACAACTTAGGAAGCCATTATAAGACCAACTAAAATAATGCAGCCAAAAAAGGGGGTGAAACTTCCCCTGAATTTCTTTCTTTAACTGTAATGAGAAATTTAATAGTAAATATGAACAATGTTTTATTACCATAAGGAAATTCTGAAGGTTTTATTAAATTTATTGGAATGTTTGAATAAATTTCTTTTAATTTTATTTCAGGAAAGGGATTAGGTAAGAATGAAAGTGGGATCACAGCTGCCATTAAACCTTCTCTTAAGTTTAATAATTATGGGGTATGTATAATTATTTAAGGTTGATCACTAATAATGTTCTGTGTCAAAAAAAATATATTTTGCATAGGGAGCTGTTTGTTTCAAAAAAATATAGAAGATAATTTAAATTGGAGAAAAATCAAGACCTCAGTACAAAAATTAGTTTTCCACTTAATATTTTGTCATAAATTTCTTTTTTTCCTAAGCTGATCATGGGCACTGCAAATTTTAAGAATAATTTTCCATTCATTTTGAAACATTTATTATGCTAATTTGGAGTTAAAATTTAAATAATCATAAACATTCTTGTTTAGGATGTTTAGACAGAACCTAAAGCTGAAGACTAGAAAGGAGCTATATTTGGTTAAAATACTATTGGATTGTAGAAGAAAATGAGTGCTTTTAATACCACTTTACACCAGTGATTTTTCCAACTTTTTTTCATTCATGGCACACTATTTTTCATCATGAATTCTTATGGCACACTAAAAATTTAGTTAGCAACACTGTGGGAGACATTGCATTCACAGTTTGCCTTCAATAATAAGTCATTTCTGTAGAGTCGTTTATAAATGCAGAGATATTCTGTTAAGTTATGGCGTGTATTGAGGTTAGTGCATACACCATATGTGTTATGGATAGGTTTTGTGTTAGTTTTGGTTTTAATATTTAATATGGGTAAGTTTTTGATTAAATGAAAAAAGTTAGTTGAAGAATCAGTGGTAGAAACTAGCTTCAAAATGTTTATAAATATCCCTGTCCCGTGGCCGAGTGGTTAGCGCGCTTGGGTACTGATCTACGGGACCTGGGTTCGAGCCCTGGGTAAGGCATGGATGTTCGTGTTGTTTTCTGCTGAGGTCCTGCCATCCTCTCAGATCTTCTACTGTGGCATATAAACTGAGCAGGCTCCTCTCAGACCTCTGTGGCAAGCAGATGCTTGAAGGGGTATTTATTTATTTATTTTTTTTTTTTATTTTATATGTAGTATCTTCCAAAATTTCATGCCACACCTGGCAAATCTCTGCACATCATTTGAGGACCACTGCTTTACACTCTGTTTATATAGAATGCTCGAATTTCACATTTTACCCATAACAATTGTATACACACTTGAAGTTTATCATTAGTTTTGTACATGGTTTATTCTTTTTTTTCCGTAGTGCTATTCAATTTCATGAAAGAATGCACTTGAAAAACACCACTTGTACTGTGTCAACCATATTGATATTAATTTAACGCTGCATCAACCTTATTAATATTAATTAATAGAAGGGCAAATAAAGGATACACCTTTATTTGCCCTTCTATTAAACTATGAATACTGCATGGCAGAAATTGTGTTCTATGCAATTCAGAGTTGGCATGTTGGCTGATTCTTGTAATTGCAAATGCAGTTTTAAAGCATTTCAGTTTTAGCACAAAATTAAGTTGCATATGATCATATTAATACCATTCTTTACTGATGTATTGAAATTTTAATATGTTTACAACTATTATTATGTTACACTCTACTAATCTCATTCAGGACCAATGAAAGAATTAATCTCATCAACATCATTTGCCAAAGGGCCAAATCATCAGCATTGTCTAAATCAGAAATTAAATCAAATCTCTAGACCATTTAAGCCCAAAATCTTTTCCTTGCAGTGAATTTTGCATAGCATAATCAGTAATCAAACTAAAGAGAAAAGGAGCTAATCAATTGCTAAACCAATTGCTCCAAGCCTTACCAACTCGCACATATGACTCAATGTTATTTTAGAGAGCTTTCATTATGTTAATTAGTTGTCAAATTTTAACAATCAATGATATTTAGGAGTTTTTTTTTTTAATTGTTGAGGCAGAAATGTATTGTTATTATGAGTTAGGGTTAATATTTTTCTTAATTACAAATTAACAGGGGTTTCAGTTATTCAGGTACTTTTGTATGAAATTTGCTTATTGGATGTTAAAATTAAAAAAAAATCTAATTATACAGAAATTTCAAGTTAAAAAAGCTTTGAATTAACTATGTTTTACTCTATATATACTTTAGATAGTTTTTAGTATATTAAAATTTTAACTTGTGATAAAGGATATTGTTATAAAAGGGGAAAAATAATGCAATGAAATGTTTTAAGAGTTTGTACAATGTTTAAAAAACTGCATAGATTTCAAGAATTTATATTAGGTAATATTTACAGATTGGACATGATGTTTCAAAGCAGTATACATCAAGATGGTGGGATTTTGCATTTAATAAAGCTGCAAACAGCATCAATGTAGTAAATAGTGAGGTAAGGTTATGACATATCAAATACTTGTTTTATATAATTTAATTTTAAATTTAGTGTTTGTCTCATATTTAAAATGCACTAATAAAAACAGGATTGCTGCTGGGACTTTTAAGAATCTATGGAGAGTGTGGAGAAATAGGCATATACACCTAAAGACTAAAATTAGGCTGTATAATAGTTTGGTTCTTTCTAGGATTAGTTATGGTAGTGAAACTTGGACGCTGTGTAAACAAGATAACAGGAAACTAGATGCTTACGCAGTATCTTGGGCATTAGGTGGTTCAACTTTGTAACTAATGATGAGGTTAGGCAAAGGAGTTTGCAACCTCCTTTAAGCAGCATATTGTGCAGAGAGAGACTGCTGGTTTGGCCATGTTGCCCGTATGGATAATTATAGATTGGCGAATAGGGTTATGAACAGTGTGCCTAAAGGCCTCAGAAAGAAGGGGAGACCTAGGATGCGGTGGGCAAACAATGTCAAACAGGATCTTGTTAGAATTGGTGTGCAGTGGCCAGATGCAGTAGATGTAGCTCAGGATAGACTTGCTTGGAGAACTAAATTGCACGGTCTCTTTGGACCTCCGTAGCCTATGGCTGCTTGAGGATGATGATGATGATGAATAAAAAAAGTTAGATTAATTATTCAGTTTAATTTATATCTATATGTAAAAGCTATAATAAAATCTCCAGCCTAGTTTTAGTTGCTTGGTGACCAGTAATATTATATATAATCTTATATATGTCAAGCTTCTAATTTGTTAATGGAGCAGTCTCTGCACCTAATATGAAAAATAGTGCTAGATAAAAAAAAAAACTGAGCAAGTAAAATGGAATGTAGTTCACCTGTGATCATGCAGTGCATAATTCAGGTAATTGTTGATTTCCACTGAATCCAAATCATTGGACAGTGGTGTGTGGAAGAACATGAATGAGCATTCTCCAGAAAATTAAGCATTCCCCAATTGATGGTGAACTGTGGTGCAATTTACAAGTTATCAATTGGATTGGATTGTTTTACCTCTGAGCAGCACTTTTTTGCACACCATGGGCTAAATGGCCAGGCCACAAGGACCTCGAAGGCTCAGAGAAGGTTGGGAGAGGGAACCCACTGGAACAACTGTTGGGAGACAGATGGTAGCCTCCCGTCAAGGCCATCCAGCGTGTTCTTTAACGTGCAAAGGGTATGGCTCTCTCCCGCACATGGCGCCACAGCTTAACGTCCCATTCGACGGACGGCGGCCTTTCCAAGCCCATCGGTGTCCCCTACTGACCGTAGACAGGGCGGGGAAATTTTGCGGAGATAAATCTCAACGCTGACCCAGCTGGGACTCGAGCCTGGCACGCTACCGACTGAGCCACCCCCGCCCTGATGCAAGTTATCAAAAGCCAACTATGCAGTACATAAATCATCCACGTCATAGAATGGACACTGCATGTAATCAGAAGGAATATTGAGAACTATCATCAAATGGCTGCAGCACAGTTGGCAGTGGAGGCTGAGATGACTATGAAAAATAACATTAAACATCAAATTTTAATCTTTTTCTGATTGTTGTATAAAAATATGGGATTCTGTAAGAACTTTTCACACTGAATTCAAATCTCTTTTTAGATTTTTTTTTCTATTATGTAGGTTTTGCAAAAAACAAGATTTTAATATATTATGAATTTAATATTTTTATAACTATATATATATATGTTCATAATCAGTTACTGCTGCCAACAGTTTTCAAACATTACTCTATAATTTTCTGTTTTTTTCCCCCAAAAAATTATCATGATAATTTTTTCCCCCAAAAAAATTATCATGATAACTTTGAAACTTTTCCAGGCCACTTTCTTTTCCTTCTTAAATGCATCAAATATATTATCACTCATTAGTTCTTGAATTTGAGTACTCACAATCATTCCTCCTTTTATTTTTGTTTAAAAAAATTTTTTTTTATTCTTTGTTATTGGTCAATCATGGACAATGTAATGCTTACACTTGGCATTACATGGACTCTAATTTACACAAAAAACAGTAGTGCTCTGTATAACCCAGCTGTGTTCTCAAAAGAAGGGCAATGACTTTTATTTCATTATATATCAGTTGTATGTTTGATATTTGATGCTGTTTAATAAGTATTTCATATTTTCATAAGATTGTTTCAATTGAACTGAATGAGCAATTGTAACTAATGGAAGTTATTGCTATATAGTAAAATCACTTTCAAATTCAATTCTGATGAGTCTAAAGAGTTTCCATTCTACAGTTTTGTGTGTGGTGTGTGTCCAAGTGTTTCTGTTATGGCATTAACATCATTGCAGTAGTTATATTTACCACCTTCAACTTAGTATATATTTACTACCTTCAACTCATTTTGCAGAAAAAATTAGCTGCACTCTCACAACATCACCAATGTACAGCTATCTACACAATAGCCATTGCATGTTATTGCACTACATAGGGCACAGAAAATGTGAACTAAATTTTGATGATGTTGCCAGCTAGCATATAACTGTATAATTGATAAACAGGTGTTTCAGAATGTACTTATAAACTGTAAGTGTGTAATTACATAAAACCAGTCTCTGTATAGTTATGTTGACACTGCTGTTGTACAACAGCATAATGTTTCTTAATAATTAGCACATTGTGTAACTCTGTGGCTTTCTTTTCCAGACTGGAGTATCCATAAAAAGGAAAAAGAAAAAGAAAGACAAAAATGGTGAATCCAAAAAAAGCAAATCAAAACTAGAAATGAATGGCAGTTTCTTAAAGGTGAATATTTCTTCTTGCAGTATTATGCATTCTAATTTCAACTAAGAACAAATTACAGATCTTCAGTTTCAATTAGGTAAAATACAGTTTTAGGTTAAAATGGTATATTTATACTTTTGCTATAATGTAATATTTACAATGCACTTGAGGTGCATTGATTTTTAGACTGAAATAGGAAGTTTTCAAATTATTTTTGCATGGCAAGAAACTACATCCATTGTGTCACTTGTGCTTCCTCAGTTTTGGTTTATTATTATTTTTTGATTCATTTGAAAAAAGGCAAACTCTTATAGCTTTAAAAATCAGCATTGCTATTGTGTGTGTAATGCATATTTTTTGGCAGGGCGTTGGGTTGTTTTACCTGTGAATGACACTTTTTTGCAACAATGGGCTAAATGGCCAGGATGCAAGGACTCTGAGGTCTCAGAGAAGGTTGGGGGAAGTATCCACTGGAATAGCTGTGAAGAGACAGATGGTAGTCTCCTGTCAAGGCCATCCAGCATGCCCTTTAGTGTGCACAGGGCTCTCCTGCACACAGAGCCATTGCTTAACATCCCATCTGATGGATGATGGCCTTTCCAAGCCCATTAATGTCCCTTACTGACTGTGGACGAGGTGGGAAGTTTTGTGGAGATAAATCTCAGTACTGGCCCAGCTGGGACTCAAATGTGGGAATTGCAGATTATGAAGACTGGTGCATTACTGATTGAGCTACCCTTGCCCCTTTTGGCAAAGACTTTGTTTTGTACATAATTGCAGTACCTCTCTGTGTTCAGTATTTTCTTCCTCCTGTTTTATTTTTTACTAAAGTAAGAGCAATCAGTTATGGGGAAATCTTAATTTGTAAAATATAGCTTATTTTACAGCTTGTTTTTTTTTAATGTGAATATTCTATTTCACATTATTTTCAAACTGCTACGGGCTATGGTGGTCAAGTTGATTGTAATATAGTCAACCAAACACAGATATCCTGAGCTACAGCTGTTACATTTGGCATCTGTAGGTACTAGTCAATATCAAAGAGTACCAACAAAGTACCCTTTGACATAGCTCATTGCATTTTAGGTCTCCTTTTTTATTTTTTGAGGTCTTCAGGTGCATTGTTGATAACTATTCATTAATCTGTAGATCTGCATGAGAACAACATGGCCAAGATGACACAATCCCTCTCTACACAAGATGCTGCTTAAATGTGGTTGCTGACACCATCTTACCTCATCATTACATAATATATTTAACCACCTAATACCTAAGATACTACATAATCATCTATAGTCAGAAGCTTCAAGTTTCTGACTATTATCATGCTTGAAAAGGTTACAGGTTTAACCTTGTTTAACAACCTTATGAAGTAAACTATTATAGTACTTAATGTTAATTTTAGGTGTTTATTCTTAGGGGCAATTGCAACTTTTGATATGCATCACAGGAAGTGGTGTCTTGCAAGAGCCATTGCCAAAATCCAAGTCTTGAATATTTTTTGATATTATTAAAAGTAGATCTCAAATAACTAGTAACTAATAATGAATTGATCTTGCATTGATTAATAATTAATATATTACATAAATTGCACTAAATACTGGAATTTATTAATTCATTAAATGTAATAATTCACGAGATGTGCTGTACATTGAATTTAGTTTAAAAAACTGCTCAATCTTAAGTTATGAGGAGTGCAAAAGTTTTTACAAGCTAAGTTGCTATTATAACTATCAATTTACAGCTTCAAACAGGATCTTAATATATATCAATTAGTCTTAAATATATCCTTATATATCATACAAAGTATAATAGACCAATTAACAATACAAATATAGTTACCAGTATGTTAGAGACTGGTACATCTACTTGATTATTTAGCTTCGCTTGATGATACAATACCTGATCACTGATGTTTTTTATATGTATTTCGGTGCATCCAGTCCAAATTTGGGTACTCTTGCATCTGCTATGTCTAGATGACATCAATTGATGTCTCTTTATGTAGCTAATGCTGTTAATATATTATAAGGACTGGTTGCTTGAAATATATTAACAGCATTAGCTGCGTAAAGAGACATCATGTAGACATAGCAGATGAACAGTACCCAAATTTGAACTGGATGCACCGAAATATACGAAACATCAGTGATTAGCTATTGTAACATCAAGCGAAGCTAAATAATCAAGTAGATGTACCAACCTCCAACATACCAGTAACTATATTTGTATTGTTAATTGGTCTATTATACTTTATTTGATATATAAGGATATGTTTAAGACTAATAGATATATATATTAAGATCCCGTTTGAAGTTGTAATTTGATAGTTATAATAGCAACAAATTATTGATGCAACTTAGCTTGTAAAAACTTTTGCACTCCTCATAACTTAAGATTGAGCAGTTTTTTAAACTAAATTCAATGTACAGCATATATCATGAATTATTATACTTATATTAGACTAGCTCGTTGAATATTATTTAACTTAATTCATTAATAATTAATACACAAGTTCTTAATTGCTCCAAATTTTTATTGTTTCAAATTTTAGTTTTCATTTTGTAAGGGTCACTCTGTAAACCATATTCCAATTTATGGCTTGACTGTTTTCCCCTGATTGTATAAAAATCCACTATAGATAGCAAATAACTAAAAACTGCTTTCACAGGTTCCTAAATGCATGTTTGCTTTGCACTCTAACCCATTCTCTGTAAAGACAGATCCTGATAGTCGTATAGCAGTATTCTGTCTCTCTCCATTCCATGATTACTGGGATCCATTTTACCTACTTTTAAGTTGGGGAGCCTGTTATACACTCTTTTACTTCTGAATTTGGTAAATGACAGGGCCTGGGGTCCTTCCACCCCAATGGCACTTGATGTTTGCTAGGATCAACTGTATAGTGCTGTGAATTCCTTACACAGATACAGTTACAAATTTGTGAGCTTCCTCATCTAGTTCATAGTTCATGATTCACTTTCTGTTTGTACAGTTTGTTGGGTACATACCGTGCAGTCCTGGTCTCCCTGGGGTGGGGGTGGCTCAGTCGGTAGCGCGCCAGGCTCGTAATCTGTAGTTCCCAGGTTTGAGTCCCAGCTGGGTCAGCGTTGAGATTTATCTCCGCAAAATTCCTCGCTCTGCCCACGGTCAGTAGGGGACACCGATGGGCTAGGAAAGGCCGCCGTCCGTCGGATAAGACGTTAAGCCGTGGCCCCGTGTGTGGGAGAGCCATATCCTGTGCATGTTAAAGAACACGCTGGATGGCCTTGATGGGAGGCTACCATCTGTCTCCCAACAGCTGTTCCAGTGGGTCCCCTCCCCCAACCTTCTCTGCGCCTTCGGGGTCCATGTGACCTGGCCATTTAGCCCATGGTGTGCAAAAAAGTGCCGCTCAGAGGTAAAACAACTCAACGTTAAAGAACACGCTGGATGACCTTGACGGGAGGCTATCATCTGTCTCCCAACAGCTTTTCCAGTGGGTGCCCTCCCCCAACCTTCTCTGAGCCTTCGGGGTCCATGTGACCTGGCCATTTAGCCCATGGTGTGCAAAAAAGTGGTGCTCAGAGGTAAAACAACCCAACCCTGGTCTCCCCCAATTAGACTCTAGGGATTTGTTCGGCTCCACAGTGTCACTGAATATTCTTTTCTGTCATGAATTCTCCTATTTCAGAATCTGTCTAGTAGGCACATTCATAGGCATGGAATCCTTCATTTCCTCCAGTTCTTCAATTTCTATTCAACAAGTTACTGACCATTTGATAAGGAACATGTCCCTACTTTGTACTCTAGTGGTTTGGAAGATTTTGCAGGTCCATCAAAATTTATCAAAAACCTTTGTGTGGCCATGTTTGTTTCAAAAGAAATAAGCAAATGAGGTTGTTCTTTGAAGGAGAAAATAGAAAGATACTTGGACAAGTGCTGCTCTCTCTATTTGTAATAGTCATTGACTGATAGCCAATAATTAGGTCACAGAACACTTTCAGGAAACTGTAGTTGAGGCAACATGTGATCGTGGAAATGTTCTAGCCATTCATCTTGTGGCCCATGGATGGCTACCCAGAAGTTTTCTTGGTAGGGTATGTCATTGAAGGGGTTTCTGGGTATGTCATTGAAGGAGTTAATCTACTGTTTAATTCTTTTTAAGAAATTAAGTTTCTTTTTTGTTTTGTTGTAAATTTTAACACTGTATAGCATATTGATTAGTATTGATTTGTAAAAAATTAAAAACATTTTTTCTCTAGGCTGGATTATTAACAAGCGATGGTGAAATATCAACTGTTTTGCCAAATAGTATTGATGAAGACGAAAGCTTAGAATTCAGTACCAAGTAAGTAGCAAATATCATTTAACCCTTACCATCCGGGCCTGAAAAATTAAATTGTACCCTGTGGCAAGGCTTTTCTTCAACTGTGTTCAGGCAAAACAAAAGTGAACTTTAGAACTTTTTCGCCAAATAACTATTGAAAGAAATTATGGCATATCGTTGACGTCGTCATCACCATCACTATCATCATCATCATCATCATCATCAAGCCATGGGCTACGGAGGTCCAACCAGACAATGCAATTTAGTTCTCCAAGCAACTCTGTCCTGAGCTACATCTACTGCATCTGGCCACTGCACACCAATTCTAATAAGGTCCTGTTTGACATTGTCTGCCCACTGCATCCTAAGTCTCCCCCTCTTTCTGAGGCCTTTAAACACACTGTTCATAACCCTATTCACCAATCTATAATTATCCATTTGGGCAACATGGCCAAACAAACGGAGTCTCTCTCTGCACAATATGCTGCTTAAAGGAGGTTGCAAACTCCTTTGCCTAACCTCACCATTAGTTACAAAGTTGAACCACCTAATGCCCAAGATACTGCGTAAGCATCTGGAATCAAAAGCATCTAGTTTCCTGTTACCTTGTTTACAAAGAGTCCAAGTTTCACTACCATAACTAACCCTAGAAAGAACCAAACTATTATACAGTCTAATTTTAGACTTTAGGTGTATACGCCTATTTCGCCACACTCTCCATAGATTCTTAAAAGTCCCGGCAGCAATCCCTATTCGTCTGTTAATCTCATGCCGCACATCACCATTATCTGTTACATTGCTCCCAAGATAATTAAACTGTGACACCTGCTCAAGACTGCAACCATTCAGATTAACTGAATCACAACCTGCCTGACCATTTTCATCACTTTAGTTTTCTCTCTGTTTATAACCAAACCTACTCTACTACCAGTTTCATCAACAGCTCAAATGAAAGAGTCCATCTCATCAACATCATCTGGCAAAAGGGCTAAATCATCAGCATAATCTAAATCAGAAATTTTCATATCTCCAGCCCATTTAAGG
The DNA here is from genome assembly GCA_038380435.1 of Ryuthela nishihirai. Taxonomy (NCBI): domain Eukaryota; kingdom Metazoa; phylum Arthropoda; class Arachnida; order Araneae; family Heptathelidae; genus Ryuthela; species Ryuthela nishihirai. Next base: position 49,543,263 of record JAWZYU010000032.1, read on the forward strand.
CCAAAATCTTTCCCTTGAAGTGAATTTCACATAACATAATCAATAACCAAGCTAAAGAGAAAAGGAGACAAATGCACTCTTGTCGAACACCAGAAGTAATGCTAAACCAATTGCTACAAGCTTTATCAACTCTCACACACGACTCAGTGTTATTATAGAAAGCTTTCATTATGTTAACTAACTTGTCTGGTATTCTATATGATCTCACAATCAACCACAAATTATGATGATCAAGAGTTGAAAGCCTTTTTGAAATCAACAAAGCTAGCAACCAAATGTTTCTGAAACTCTAAACATTTCTCAAGAATCTGCCTAAGGGAAAATATCTGATCCACACATCCCCTACCACTTCTGAATCCACATTGTTCATCACGCAATTAACTGCCAACCAGATTCTTAATTCTATTAAGCACAATCATGGAAAGAACTTTCCCTGGAACAGAGAGTAGGCTGATACCCCTATAGTTATCACAAGAACTGCGATCACCTTTTTTGAATAGGGATAATATAGTTCTGGTAAAATCCTTAGGAACCATGCCTTTATCATAAAAGATATTCAAATTTTCAGTCATCCAAGTGGTAACCGAAACATTCCCAGCTCTAAGCATTTCTGTAGTAATTTCATCTACTCCTGGGGATTTATGAAGTTTAAGTTTAGAAATAGCCAAAATAACTTCAGATTGTGTTATAGGGCCAACATTAAAGCCACCAATGCATCTATCATCATTGCAAACAATGGGAGTAGAACTAACTACATTGTTTAGAACATCACTGAAATGCTCAGCCCACCTAGCCATGACAGAATCCTCCCCTTCTATAACCTTACCTTGTTTATCCTTCAATCCTTGTATGCCTGTCCGTTTTCTACCACACAAAACATTAACTATCTGGTACAGCTCTCTGCTGTTGTGCTGTCTAACTGCTTCCTCGGCTTTGTCAGCCAAACCATCAAGCCAAAGATTCTTATCAGCAGCTAACTGATCCTTTACAAGTTTATTAAGTTCTCTGTAATGCTTTCTATTAGGAATAGTAGGGTATTGATTAAGGACATTCCTGCAGTTCTTTCTTTCCGAAATAAGCTCAAGTGCCTTATCACTCAGATAATTCTGCCTCTTCTGCTTTTTTCCTAAAAGAGTACTGTTAGTGTCTAAAAAGCCTGTTTAAAATGATCCCATTCTTTCTCAACTTCAGTAGTAAGCATACCATGACTGTCATAATGACTAAGTAACCTATCATGGTAAGCTTTGGCTATAACTGGGTCTTTCAGAGCTTCAGTATTAAACGTAAATTTTTTAACCCTAGCACAACACTTTTTAAGCTTAAGTTGCAAGACACTTTTACCAAGGTAATGGTCAGATCCAATTTCAGTTCCCCTATATGATCTGGTATTCCTAACAAAGCTAGCCCATTTGCTGTTAATTAATATATAATCAATCATATACTTATGCAGCCCATCGGGTGAAACCCATGTGTACTTATGTATGTTGCGGTGTTTGTAATAAGTGTTAGTTATTCTCAAACCATTAAGTTTACTTACCTGTAGGAGGCGTTGCCCATTGCCATTGCAGCTAACAATACCAAAAGGGCCTATTACTCCTCCCCACGGTCAGAGTCAGTATCAACTTTGGCATTGAAGTCACCTAGAACAAGGGTAATATCTCCTTTCTTGACAGAATTGAAAATATCCTGAAGTTGTCCTTAATACCTATCCTTCTCATCGGCATCCTCAGTGGGGGGTTGGGTTGTTTTACCTCTGAGCGGCACTTTTTTGCACACAATGGGCTAAATGGCCAGGTCACATGAACCCCGAAGGCTCAGAGAAGGTTGGGGGAGGGGACCCACTGGAACAGCTGTTGGGAGACATGGTAGCCTCCCGTCAAGGCCATCCAGCGTGTTCTTTAACGTGCACAGGGTATGGCTCTCCCACACACGGGGCACGGCTTAACGTCCCATCCGACGGACGGCGGCCTTTCCAAGCCCATCGGTGTCCCCTACTGACCGTGGGCAGGGCGGGGAATTTTGCTGAGATAAATCTCAACGCTGACCCAGCTGGGACTCGAACCTCAGTGGGGGCATAACAGCAGATAACATTCAAGTCTTTAATGCTTGTCTGAAATTTTGCTGTAAGAAACCTTTCATTAATGCACTCATATCCTAGAAGAGCATCACTAGCGTGTCTGCTGAGAAGCAGACCCATGCCTTGGTGATGCTTATTGTCGTCCCTCCCTGAAAAGAGAAATTTAAGATTATTTTTAAGAATCTGACCTTTATCTGGTCTCTTGCAAGCCGAGAATATCTAAATTATAATGGTGGAATTCTTGTGTGAGGACATCAAGAGAAAAGGCTCTGTGCAGAGTCCTCACATTCCAACTGCCTATGGAGAGAAAATGGTTAGTGGGATATTTAAAGAAACTATGTTTATTGAGAGAGGTAATGCCGACAATATCAAACAGCCCCCTAATCGCAGACATGGGCAAAGACTTGTTCCCCCACCACTAAAGGCTGAAGCCATCTACACTGGAAGACTTCCTCCAATGTAGAATTTGATGATGCCAATAGAAGCAAAGAGTTCAGGTGCCTGCGATGACCTCTGCTCAGGATTATCCACCAGCTGATAAACATATCCTGTGAATCTATTCATTTGGGGCTGTCAACCCACAAACAAACAGAAAACACAGCAGAAGATTTTCCCTCCACAGAAGCCCACCAGTGCAGCAAAATCAGGATCCATAATCAAGCTCAGAGCCATATATCTGTCCAGTCCAGTGGGTTTATATGGTCAGCACCAGGACCCTGTGTGGTTGACCACTCCTCAGCAGGGTAGAAAAAAAAGAAAAGTAGCTATAGTTGTCCAGCTTAATAGGCCACACTAATCTGACAGCCTCCCCTTCCGTTCACTTCCACAAGAGATTATTTCTTTTGAAAGGTGCTAATGGTCTGCACCACGAGAAGGCAGGGTCGGACATTAGGTGCTAGTCCTGGCCGGTTCTATGCATCATCACAGGGGATTGGTGCATAGCTCTTCTTCCAGTGACTACCTAGCTACCATTTACAGACCATATTGTATGCCAAGTTAATCAGCATTTAATTCTGGATTTTTTGAAAATGAAATATTTAACAAAAAAAGATTAATTTTGTTTTAATAGGGCTTTTATAGAGGCATGTAGTAAAAAATGCATCTGGCAATGGAAATAAAAAAATAAAAATCAATAGAGAAAAATGATTATATTGCATATCAATAGAAAGGCTGTTTGTTTATGAATAAGAGGAAAATATATTTTTTTAAATGAAGAAAATAATTCTCTTTTTCAAAATTTTCCCCCACAGTACTATATTTTTGAGGAAAGTCCAAGCTTTTCACCAGTCGAATAAACAAGTCAACTTTAGAATTTAAAAAAATAACCAATCAGAAAATTACTCCCTTTTTCAAAATTTTCCCCACAATGCTATACTTTGAGCAAAGTCCAGGCTTTTCACCAGTCAAATAAACAAGTCAACTTTAGAATTAAAAAAAAACAATCAATAGAAATCGGTCATGCTAAGGAATGATCATTGGCTACTGCGCCAAGGGTGGAAGCATCTTGGAAACAGCAGACTTCATGGGCTGTTCATGAGGTGTCTGTAGTAAGAGTGTACCAAGAATGAACTCGCTGGCACATTGAGTACCTCCAGATGTCATAACTGTGGATCCCCAAAGGTCATTGACCCCAGAGGAGAAAGTCACCTCCATCAACTGGTAAAGGGCAATCGACGCTCAACAGTGCAACAATTGACCACTCAAATGAATACTGCGACACCCAGGTACATGTCCCCGATAACAGTAGAATGAACCCTGTTATGCATGGGTCTCCAGAGTCACTGCTGCATAAAAACGCCCATGTTAACCAAGGTCCATCGGCAATGATGCCTGCAGTTCGCATGGGACTACTGTCATTGGACAGTGGAGGAGTAGAAAAAGGTTGCCTTTTCCGATGAATTGAGGTTTCTACTCCACAGAAGTGACGGGTGACCTGGGACCTCTGGCACCACTGGATGGGTCCCTGAATGCCGATGGCTACCTGTCCATCCTTGCTGACCACATGCATCCCTTGTTGAATGTTTACCCTGGTGGTGATGGTGTCTACTGACAGGACAATGTGTCGCATCATGAACATCAGCGATGTCACATCATGAACACGACAGTGATGTCTCTGTTCTCCCTTGGCTGGATTGGGTTGGGTTTTACCTCTGAGTGGCACTTTTTTTGCACACCATGGGCTAAATGGCCAGGTCACATGGACCCCGAAGGCTCAGAGAAGGTTGGGAGAGGGGACCCACTGGAACAGCTGTTGGGAGACAGATGGTAGCCTCCCGTCAAGCCATCCAGTGTGTTCTTTAACGTGCACAGGGTATGGCTCTCCCGCACACGGGGCCATGGCTTAACGTCCCATCCGATGGACGGCGGCCTTTCCAAGCCCATCGGTGTCCCCTACTGACCATGGGCAGGGCGGGGAATTTTGTGGAGATAAATTTCAATTCTGACCCAGCTGGGACTCAAACCTGGGAACTACAGATTACAAGCCTGACACGCTACCGACTTAGCCACCCCTGCCCCCCTTGGCTGGAGAAATCGCCTGACCTTAATCCCATAGAGCACTTGTGGGACCATTTGGATCGACAGGTTTGGCATGTGGACCCACAACCACGTCATCTCTGGAACCTCCGTGCTCTGCTGGAGTCTGAATGGGCACGTGTACCTCTGGCAACTTTCCGGGCCTCGTTGTGTCTATGCCACACCCTCTCGCCACTGTCATCTGGGCCGAGGGTGGTTATTTCCATTATTAGGTAGGTGGCCATATTATTCTGATACGACTGTGTATAATAAATTAAGGAATATTTTATTATTAACCAATTTTAATTGGGTTAAGTATAAAATTAATTTTATACTTAACCCAATTTAAAGGTTAAGAAAGTGAAAAAAAAAAGATGTAAGTAAAATTTTATGAACATTTTTTAAAGAAAATTGCAAGGTTTTACTGTATTTTTTGCATTTTAAATCCATTAAAAAATGGTTTTGCCATATTTTCTGAATTATTTTACTTTCTTTTCGCCATATAGGTGGCAAAACTTCAAAGCGCTGGTTTATTAATAGATATTAAATATGTTGAGTTTATTTCATTATTTATCACTAGCATACTTGTAAGATATGTTTTCCATCTATGTGGCAAATAGAAAGCCGCTTGTGGCTAGATTGCCTGAGTAGTGCCTATATGAGACAATAGAAATGTTCATAACATTAATTAGAGGAGATCTTGATCGGCGGCCGGTAGCTCAGTGGTCCAGAGCACCTGATATGTTACCAGGAGGTTGTGGGTTCATATCCCACCTGGCTCAAGACATTATATTTTTCTCTTCATATTTCTTTCGTAAAAGATGTCTGATAATAGATATAAATAATTTAGAAATTCTAAAATAGTTTTTAATTGAAAAATATACTTAAAAATTAATTAAAAAATGATGCAAAAATGTATATGGCTGTATTTTTGTGTAAATCACTGAAAATCAATATAAAAAATGTTCCCTTGCACAAAAATATTCTTCTGATATTACATCTTTTTCATTATTGTAGGTGTAGTTCTGTAGAAAAATGAAATGCTCCTTTACCTAGATATATTTTTGTCCTTTGGTTCAAATAAGTGACAGGAAGTTCGTACAAAATGAAGGTGTCATCTCGAAAATACTAAACAATTCTGAAAACTCTTCACTATTTCATTGTTATTTCGATTTCATTTTATTGTTAACACAGATGGCTGGATTATAAAATAATTCAATGAACTTGCTGGAGCTCTCAGCCAGCCAGTGAGGGAATGTTCTAAATATAGAACAGTACTGAAAACCTCCAATAAAAAAAAATTCCCTTGGCATCCAATTTCATTGTATTGTGAACACAGATGGCAGGATGTTTACAAAATAATTCAGTTAACTCGCTGGAGCTCTCATCTCAACCAGCTAGTGGGGAAATGTTCTAAATGTAGAATAGCAGCTACGGTTTTAGCACATTTTGGACTGTGCTAATAGCAGTTTGAGCAAGAGAAAGGGCTTTTTATTTTCTGATACATCAAGTTGAGGAATAAATTAAAAAATAGCATTTTTAGGAGCTCTAAAATGTTTATTTTACATATATGGAAAAATAAAAAAGTTAGTTGTAACTTTAATATTTAAAAAAAAAATGTTTTTTTTTATGGTACTACAGACTGAGTTTATGGTCTATGGCAGGCATGGCCAACTGTTTTTGCCCCCGGGCCGGATTGGAAAAAAAAATATTTTCACGGGCCGGACGAAATATTAAAATTGAAAAATGTTAAGCAAAACACTTATTTCTTTAAGTAAACAAAATTTTATTATGAAATTTGTTTATGAATAATTGTAAGTAAATCAATACAACAAATTAACATAATAACTAATGCGACGTGTTGAGGCGGTTTGCATCGCTTATTATTTTTTTAATATCTGGTTCTATACTTGTAGTAGCTATTCTTAACACAGCCTCCAAATGTAAATGATTCAATCATCAAACAGATCATATCGAGTACAGATGAGTATAAAAGTTTTAATTCTTTACAACGGAATCTTTTTTTAAAAAATATAGAAGTATCGAGAATTCATTCGATTAATTACTAGAAGTTAAATGCTAATATTGAAAAATTGTTCGCGGGCCACATAAATTCATTACGCGGGCCGTATGTTGGCCATGCCTGGTCTATGGCCATATATGCAGGCTCCTCGAGCCTGATTTTATGGGTTGTGGCATGGTAAGGGTTAAAGATGAAACTTTTAAAGCTATGTTGAAATATTGCTGTTGAAGGTGTTTAATATAGTATTGTAATATTTTTTTTTTACATTTTGCAGAGAAACTGATGAAGAACTATTTATGAGATGTGGAGGAAGAACAGCTCATAAGTAAGTATCTTATAATTCTTGAGTTTCAAATCTTTATATTTTGCATGTTATGCTTACTCATGACTTTGCATTTTATAGTATATTTAATTATTCTGTGTTTTCCTCTAGTAAACTGTTAGTTTATAGAGCTAAGCACTGTAAACTTCTCTGATAGTAGTCTTGTAATTTTTAAATAAATATTAACCATTGCACAAAGTAATATAAGAATAAGAGGACAAAATTGGAATGTTTCTGTTTTGACCAAAAGTTAAATGCATTTTTCAATATAGAAAATAAATAATTTGATGTGATATTCATTTCTTTTTTTTCCAAATTGAGGATGTAATAACACAAACAACTTTCTTTGCGTTTAGTAGTACATTTCATTCTGTTTCCTTACCCAAGAGATAAATTTCACCCTAATTCAAATGTTTTGGTTGTAACATGCAGATGTTCTGTAAAATTTAGGATAAGTGAAGAGTGAGCTGAAAAGCTTTAAGAATAATTGGATACAACTTCTTGATAACAAAGTCTGCTGGATATTAAGGGTTGGGTTGGGTTGTTTTACCTCTGAGTGGCACTTTTTTGCACACCAAGGGCTAAATGGCCAGGTCACATGGACCCCAAAGGCTCAGAGAAGCTTGGGGGAGGGGACCCACTGGAACAGCTGTTGGGAGACAGATGGTAGCCTCCTGTCAAGGCCATCCAGCGTGTTCTTTAACGTGCACAGGGTATGGCTCTCCCGCACACGGGGCCACGGCTTAACATCCCATCCGACGGACGGCTCCCTTTCCAAGCCCATCGGTGTCCCCTACTGACCGTGGGCAGGGCGGGGAGTTTTGCGGAGATAAATCTCAACGCTGACCCAGCTGAGACTCGAACCTGGGAACTACAGATTATGAGCCTGGTGCGCTACCGACTGAGCCACCCCCACCGCTGGATATTAAGTGATTGGGGGTTAGTTCAGATAATGACTGCCCAAGTTATTGAGAGATTGTGAGAATATACCTCTGTTCTCTTAAACCTTTTAGTTCACATCATTTTACCTTTTTGTCAGCTTTTCACATGCGGAACTTGAAACTTTATTATATCAGTTATATTTTGTATAAGTTGTGTGGTGGACTGCTAAGGCTGAAGGAAAGATTGGTAGATAAAAGCAAATTGCAACTAACCCAACAGAAGTAGTCATATCTTTGCATTTGCCCAGCCTAATCTGGGAATGTTACAAAATTAAATTTGTTCTGGCATTAGTAATACTTCAGCATACACACTCTTCTGATGTTACATCTTTTCATTATTGTCGGTGTAGTTCTGTAAAAAAATGAAATGCACCTATACCCAGATATTTTTTTGTCTTTTGGCTCAAATAACTGACATGAAATTTGTGCAATGGGAAGGTGTCGTCTCGGAGATAGTAAACAATTCTGAAAACTCTTCACTATGTATTTAGACTAAAGGATATAGATGAGATAAAACTGCATTTCATATTTCTACTCAAAAGTTGTAAAAATGAATTTGTCCAGATATTTTTCACATTTTTTTAATATTTTGAAAAATATTGATATTTTAGCATGCAAATATGGAAAACTCCCATACAACTCATACTATGACTTTTGGATATTTCTGCAATATTTATAATAATTCTAGATGATATTACTCCTCCCTGAAAGGATAATGTGTGAAAATTTATATGCATGTTTATTATGATATGTTGCAAATGATTCACTTATTAATGAAAAGTTGCACAAATGGAAAGAGAAAGCATCGATGATTTGGATAGTGTGGGAGTTATTCCAGTGCATGTATAAGAAGTATCTAGATATATTTATTTGTCGAAAAAAAATGTTGAAAATGCCAAAAATAGAGGTAGATTCCAATTGATTTCTTGTAAGGATGCAGTATATACACAGATGAGTATATTTATAATTGGCTAGGTGATCAATGATATAACTCATGTAGAGTGAAATTCAAGAGCATTGGTACAGGAAAGCACCTATATGCATCATGCTTGGGTTGGGTTGTTTTACCTCTGAGCGGCACTTTTTTGCACACCATGGGCTAAATGGCCAGGTCACATGGACCCCGAAGGCTCAGAGAAGGTTGGGGGAGGGGACCCACTGGAATAGCTGTTGGGAGACAGATGGTAGTCTCTCGTCAAGGTGATCCAGCATGTTCTTTAACGTGCACAGGGTATGGCTCTCCCACACATGGGGCCACGGCTTAACGTCCCATCCGACGGACGGCAGCCTTTCCAAGCCCATCAGTGTCCCTTACTGACCGTGGGCAAGGCGGGGAATTTTGTATGCATCATGCATGCTCTATCTATAGCAGTGGTTCTCAACCTTTTATACTTCACGTACCCTCTGGAAATGTGTATGTAACTGGCGTACCTCTTATATAGATAGATAAAATTATAGTTACAATATAACAATGCCAACTTAGCAACTTTGTTAATAGATCTAGCAACTTTTGAGCTCTCACGGCATACCCCAAAAAATTTTACCTCGTACCCCACATTGAGAACCCTGGATCTATAGTATCCAAATATACACTATTACAAAAAGTTGCAGATACTTCCATGTTATGTGAATGGAAGGTCACATTCCAGATGGCCAAATTTGATATCTTTGCTCTTGTAGGTGGAAATTCAAAAACATATTTAGTTAATTGATATTAAATCTCACTTATTTTATGAAAGTAATAAATTATTCCAAAAGTAACTGCTTGCCATAGAGATCTGATAGGAGCCTGTCAGTATAGTATGCCATGGAAAGATCTGTGAGGGCTGCATTCGCAATGTCCTATCATTGATAGTGACTGTAATTGTAGAAGAATAAAGTTGACCAGTGTGAAGAAGCACATTTAAGCAATGAGTTCATCATCTGAGATAGAATTTCAATGTATAACTGTTACCATTACTGTCATTAGGATATATCTTGGTAAATATATGCAGATTTCTGTTATAGTATCTTTATTTTCATCAGCTCCAATCACTCATTTTTAATACCTGTCAAATGTCTCATTTGTGATGAATCTGACCACACTTTCAGATGGGGCAATTTCAATAATTCTATATTATAAGTGGCACAGATGGCATGTGATGAGGAACCACTAACTTATAATAATTGCAATAAAAAATTACTCTTTCAAACTGACCAATTTTAAATCTTTTCGTTAGTGACAGTGAAGAATTAAGCTAATATTACTAAATTAGTCACATTGTCTTTGAAATAAATGTTCAAAATTCGTAGATGATAGAAGGCACCTTTTATTCCATTGAATTGGGTTATCATTTATTAGCTTACTGAAGTCAAGAAAATTTATAAAGGTTTATCCAGGTATTATTTATTCATAATGTTGAAACAGCTAAGTGTAAGAAGTGGGTCAGTCATTCCAAATAATAATTGTAAGATATTACTACAGGAATGAAATATGCAGTATGGTTTTTAAGCCACTAAAGACCATTCAATTGGAAAAAATAAGAAAGTACTAGAGGAATTTAGAGTTGCAAACACTTCATTAATCCATAAATGCTTTTTTTTTTGCTATTTTTTTCTATTAAATTAAAAAAAATTCCCCTCAAACAGCTGCTTGCCCTTGAGGTCTGAAGGAGCCAAACAATTTAATATGCCATCATCTTCTTCCTCAAGCAGCCATGGGCTATGAAGGTCCAACCAGACCATGCAATTTAGTTCTCCAAGCAAGTCTGTCCTGAGCTACATCTACTGCATCTGGCCACTGCACACCAATTCTAATAAGGTCCTGTTTGACATTGTCTGCCCACCGCATCCTAGGTCTCCCCTTCTTTATGAGGCCTTTAGGCACACTGTTCATAACCCTATTCACCAATCTATAATTATCCATACGGGCAACATGGCCAAACCAACGGAGTCTCTGTCTGCACAATATGCTGCTTAAAGGAGGTTGCAGACCCCTTTGCCTAACCTCATCATTAGTTACAAAGTTGAACCACCTAATACCCAAGATACTGCGTAAGCATCTAGAATCAAAAGCATCAAGTTTCCTGTTATCTTGTTTACACAGCGTCCAAGTTTCACTGCCATAACTAACCCTAGAAAGAACCAAACTATTATACAGTCTAATTTTAGTCTTTAGGTGTATACGCCTATTTCTCCACAATCTCCATAGATTCTTAAGAGTCCCGGCAGCAATCCCTATTCGTCTGTTAATCTCATGCTGCACATCACCATTATCTGTTACATAGCTCCCAAGATAATTAAACTGTGACACCTGCTCAAGACTGCAACCATTCGGATTAACTGAATCACAACCTGCCTGACCAATTTTCATCACTTTAGTTTTCTCTCTGTTTATAACCAAACCTACTCTATTACCAGTTTCATCAACAGCTCGAATGAAAGAGTTCATCTCATCAACATCATTAGTCAAAAGGGCTAAATTATCAGCATAATCTAAATCAGAAATTTTTGTATCTCCAGTCCATTTAAGGCCAATTGCAGCTACCAATAGGGCCTATCACCCCTCCCCAAAGGTCAGAGTCAGTTGCAACTTTGGCATTGAAGTCACGTAGAACAAGGGTAATATCTCCTTTTTTGACAGAATTGAAAATATTCTGAAGTTGTCCTTAATACCTATCCTTCTCATCCTCATCCTCAGTGGGGGCATAACAGCAGATAACATTCAAGTCTTTAACGCTTGTCTGAAATTTTGCTGTAAGAAACCTTACATTAATGCACTCATATCCTAGAAGAGCATCACTAGCATGTCTGCTGAGAAGCAGACCCATGCCTTGGTGATGCTTATTGTTGTCCATCCCTGAAAAGAGAAATTTAAGATTATTTTTAAGAATCTGACCTTTATCTGTCCATCTGGTCTCTTGCAAGCCGAGAATATCTAAATTATAATTGTAGGGGCAAAACAAATCATCAAGAGAAAAAGCTCTGTGCAGAGTCCTCACATTCCAACTACCTACGGAGAGAAAATGTTTAGTGGGATGTTTAAAGAAACTATGTTTATTGAGAGAGGGAATGCCAACAATATCAAACAGCCCCCTAATCACAGACATGGGGCAAGACCCCCACCACTAAAGGCTGAAGCCATCTACACTGGAAGACTTCCTCCAATGTAGAATATGACGATGCCAATAGAAGCAAAGAGTTCAGATGCCTGTGATGACCTCTGCTCAGGATTATCCACCAGCTGATAAACATATCCTGTGAATCTATTCACTTGGGGCTGACAAAATCTCAGCAGAAAGACAACAGAAACAACCATTCCTTACCTGTGGCTCAAACCCAGTTCTCTTTTATCAGTAGCCAAGTGCACTAACTTCTCATCCACCATAATAGAGTAAGTCAGTGATTACAAATAATGTTTTTAAGAGGAAAAATTGAAATAAATTTTGACTCTTAAAATCATCTGTGATTTCCAAATGAGGATAGATCTAGAGTCTAAAAGTATGATTTACAAACATATCTCAAATGCTTTGCACACTTATGATGAAATGAATTGCATAATTACAGTGCCTAAAATATTGGAAATATACAGTGAACATCAGTACAATGAAATCATTGGATAGTGAATTTTCACTTAACAAATTACCTCTCATAACCCCTCATTGATTCACACAACAAATTTTTCCCACATAATAAATTGCCTCCCATAATCCCTCATTGATTCACATAACAAATTTTTCCCACATAATGAATTGCTTCCCATAATCCCCCATTGATTCACATGGGTTGGGTTGTTTTACCTCTGATTGGCACTTTTTTGCACACCATGGGCTAAATAGCCAGGTCACATGGACCCCTAAGGCTCAGAGAATGTTGGGGGAGGGGACCCACTGGAACAGCTGTTGGGAGACAGATGGTAGCCTCCCGTCAAGGCCATCCAGCGTGTTCTTTAACGTTGGGGTGTTTTACCTCTGAGCGGCACTTTTTTGAGTACCATGGGCTAAATGGCCAGGTCACGTGGACCCCGAAGGCTCAAAGAAGGTTGGGAGAGGGGACCCACTGGAACAGCTGTTGGGAGACAGGTGGTAGCCTCCCGTCAAGGCCATCCAGCGTGTTCTTTAACGTGCACAGGGTATGGCTCTCCCGCACACTGGACCACGTCTTAACGTCCCATCCGACGGACGGCGGCCTTTCCAAGCCCATCGGTGTCCCCTACTGACCGTGGGCAGGGCGGGGAATTTTGTGAAGATAAATCTCAACGCTGACCCAGCTGGGACTCGAACCTGGGAACTACAGATTAAGAGCCTGCCACGCTACTGACTGAGCCACCACCGCCCCCCATTGATTCACTTAAAAAAAAATAATTTTCCCACATAACGAATTACCTACAAAGTCATGTGGTCAATTTTGTCCAATCAGAGTGCTCCAAAGTTGATTCAATAATTGGCGATACCCAGTTTCAAGCACTAGTTTCTTAAGTTTATATTGTGTTTTTGGTTGTGGAAAGAGCTTTCTTGGAGACCTCATGCTTTTATTCTATTTTTGATTTAAAAGGGTCTTAATGGTGATCACAGTTATCCTTCAAGATAATTCACGAAAGAATAAGGAAAATAGGGAAAGTATAACCTTTGAGAAAAAAGCAATAAATTGTTGAGAAGTGTGAAAAAAGGGGCAAAACAAGTGTGCTTGCTTTACACTACAGCTTATCTCAATCAACTATTTCCACCATCTTGCTAAACAAAGAGAAAATAAAAGTTATCAAACTGAGTGATGCCATTATTATAATATTTCTCTGTTTTATTTGTTTATTCTTTACTATGTTTCTATTCATTTTAATCTTTTGCCATGTTCTTATAACGTTTTTGTCAAGAATTAGCATTTAAATTTTGTAAGCTATGTTTTTCAGACCAAAAATGTGAACTTGTCATCACAGTCTTGGAATGCCTTTAACATGTGTTTCTCCTATATTTTAGTTGTTTTCATAAAAAATTTTGTGGAAGAAAATAAATTTGTTATGCAGGGGTCTACTTCTAATCTTTTACGATGAAAATACACTGTGAGAGTGTAAATACAGTGTTGTAACTGAAGTTGTGAAATATATCTTCATAAAAGTTTTAAAAAAAAACTTTAAAAATGTACCACATTTAATAACTGGAAGTATGTAAAAAAACATTATGTAACTGAAAGTGTACAAAGAACATATAAAGTGCATTAAAAATTATATAACTTTTCAAATGGAGCTTTTGTATAATAGTTTGGTTCTTTCTAGGGTTAGTTATGGCAGTGAAACTTGGACACTTTGTAAACAAGATAACAGGAAACTAGATGCTTTTGATTCCAGATGCTTACGCAGTATCTTGGGCATTAGGTGGTTCAACTTTGTAACTAATGATGAGATTAGGCAAAAGAGTTTGCAACCTCCTTTAAGCAGCATATTGTGCAGAGAGAGACTCCGTTGGTTTGGCCATGTTGCCCGTATGAATAATTATAGATTGGCTAATAGGGTTATGAACAGTGTGCCTAAAGGCCTCAGAAAGAAGGGGAGACCTAGGATGCGGTGGGCAGACGATGTCAAACAGGACCTTGTTAGAATTGGTGTGCAGTGGCCAGATGCAGTAGATGTAGCTCAGGATAGACTTGCTTGGAGAACTAAATTGCATTGTCTGGTTGGACCTCCGTAGCCCATGGCTGCTTGAGGATGATGATGATTTATATATGCCCATATAAACCTTCAGGAAAATGTTATGAGCATTAGCTGGTAACTGTAGGGATGTTTAGTTTTCTCAAAAAAAATTTTTTTGAGAGAAAATTTTTACATCTGCATTGGATGGCAAGTTGAATAGCATAAATTATGAATTAAAATGCTAAAATTTATGTACCACTCTATCATTTCTATTTTTATTGTTTTTTATTTAATATTTAGAATTATCTGCCAATCTTCTTATAACTTAATTCCTGTATAATTTTTTTTTGTATATTCTTAAAGGGTTATTTTTGTAGCCACTTTACAGTGATAAAATCTTAAATGCCCAAGCATATACAGATATCGCTTAGCTACATCTAGTAGAATTTTATAATTTGCACATTTAATAGCTGCTAATCTTATCTTTGAGATACATTTTCTGTTACTAACCTAATGGCCACTTTGGGTATAAAACAATTCAACCCCTATACTGTTAAGTCTTTCCACTTCTTATAGCAGCTCTCTATAGTTTTTTTCTTCTCCGTGTTAAACTTAATTATCCTTTATAATGTCATGTGGTAAAATGTACCAGTGAAACTGATAGGTTTAGTACTAAAATATGTTAAGCTATTTACAGTTATTAGGCAATTTATTATTTACCTAGTGTTTTGTTTAAATGTAGATGATTATAGTTTTTTTTACTAAAAATGATAATTACACTGGTGAGAATAAGGCTTAGAGTCAGGTAAGGCTTTGAAAGGACTTATGTTTATATTAAGGTTTTATTCTTAGGATATAATCTTCAAAAAATTTATTTGCAGAGTATTTATTAATGATCATTGATTGAACTTTCACAAGATGCTTATCAATTTCCTGATCTTTTAGTTTTTTATTTGTCAATTGGTTGATGGCCCACTTTCATTGATATTTCTTTCTGCTTCATTGCTTGTGTAGCAGTTTTTAGCTTCAAAATTTAATTATTTTAACTGACAATTATTTGTAGGGCAGCAAGATATGGGTTAAAGATGAATGGAAAGTTGAGACGTATTGAGGAACAAGAAGAAAGCTTTATCAAGAACTGCAGGCTTAATAATTCTGAAGAAAAACAAATGTGTATCGATTCATTGACTGATTATTCTTCACTAAAATGTAAACCAAAGAATGATGCAAAAATTTGTAATAATGCTGATGTGAGTACAAATAATGAAAACTCAAAAAAGAAAAGGAAAAAGAGGCAGCACAAATCTAAAGAATCTATTTGACAGTAGTGGTATTTAGGAAGTAAGTATTTAACTGTAAAACTGAAATTGTAAATACCACTTAAGTGAAATTTATTTCAAAATAAAAACTAATAAAAATGCGTTTTATTTTATATAGTATCATTAATGAGTGAATGATATACTAATTATTTTTGTGGATAGCAAAATTTTAATGTGGTGCAAGTATGTAGATCTACCACTTCCCTCTGATGCATGTTGTTAAAAATAGAATTTTTTAATATTTAGAAATGTGGCAAGTTTTTTTTACCAAATTTGTTAATACTGGCCGAGTAGTTAGTGCACTTGTCTACTGATCTAAGGGACCTGTGTTCGATCCCCAGGTAAGGCATGGATGTTTATGTTGTTTTTCTGTTAAGGTCCTGCCATCCTCACAGACCTACTGTGGCTTATAAATTTGATAGGCATCTGTCAGACCTCTGTGGCAAGCAGCTGCTTGAGGTGGTGTTTATATTTATTTTTATCAGATTCATTTATAGTATGCATTTTTGGAAAATAATGAGAAATGCTAGCTAATTTTGTAATGACTTTCAGAATTAATTATTCAAGAGGTGGTATATACAGTTAAATTAGTTCATAAAATAATTATTGCTGCAGTGGAAAATAGTGATTTATAACAATTCTTTTGAAAAATTTTGCCATTAAGAAGAATTACTATTTAAGCAATAGAAATGATTTTTATAGGATCTTGAGCTTATCAATATTTCTTGCATCATTTCAAGTATTCTCCCATCTTTAACATTTTCACTCTTTAATATATACATTTCCTCCCTTATTATATGTGTAATGTATTTCATATGTCATTTCAATATTTCTACTGTCTGTCGGATGGGACGTTGAGCCATGGCCCTGTGTGTGGGCGAGCCATACCTTGTGCATGTTAAAGAATACACTGGATGGCCTTGATGGGAGGCTACCATCTGTCTTCCAACAGTTGTTCCAGTGGGGTCCCCTCCCCCAACCTTCTCTGAGCCTTTGGGGTCCATGTGACCTGGCCATTTAGCCCATGGTGTGCAAAAAAAGTGCCGCTCAGAGGTAAAACAACCCAACCCAATATTTCTACAATTTTTTATTCCTGTCAGTTGCTATATCTCCGCAAAATTCCCCGCCCTGCCCACGGTCAGTAGGGGACACCGATGGGCTTGGAAAGGCCGCCGTCCGTCGGATGGGACGTTAAGCCGTGGCCCCGTGTGTGGGAGAGCCATACCCTGCGCACGTTAAAGAACACGCTGGATGGCCTTGACGGGAGGCTACCATCTGTCTCCCAACAGCTGTTCCAGTGGGTCCCCTCCCCCATCCTTCTCTGAGCCTTCGGGGTCCATGTGACCTGGCCATTTAGCCCATGGTGTGCAAAAAAGTGCCGCTCAGAGGTAAAACAATCCAATCCTGGCCATTTAGCCCATGGTGTGCAAAAAAGTGCCGCTCAGAGGTAAAACAACACAACGTTAAAGAACACGCTGGATGGCCTTGACGGGAGGCTACCATCTGTCTCCCAACAGCTGTTCCAGTGGGTCCCCTCCCCCAACCTTCTCTGAGCCTTCGGGGTCCATGTGACCTGGCCATTTAGCCCATGGTGTGCAAAAAAGTGCGCTCAGAGGTAAAACAACACAACAACTGTCAGTTGCTACGTTTTGTTTAACCATAACATTATTCAGAAGTTCTAAAGACTATTGTGAAACTTAATGTTTCCATATCAACCGTTGAGGAATCTCGTGATGGAATACTGTTTCTTTGTTGCTTTGGCTTCTGCTGTTCAATAGATTTAGGCTTAAAAGAGTTAGTAGGAAAAACTATTGCATTTTGAACATACCCAGTCTTAAAAATCCATCCATAGTAAATACACAGATTACCTGTAGAAGTAGACTTCAACATTAGTTAATATTTCCGAAAAACATTTCACGCTAACGAACCCTCAACTTTACAGATTCATGCCAGAGTGCGCTGCCATTACACCACACATCGGATGAGAAAATCTTTCAGAATAAGAACTTAAAAATTTGTCACTGAGATATGGCGAACCTATTTCTTCTCTGAGGACATCTTAAAGTTGCCTTACTTCATACCAATACAATTAAAGTGAACAAAAACTATTATATGAGCCGTTACAGTGAAGAAATTCACTAACATCATTAGAGCTAAATTCACACACGAGTGCCATCTTTCGATTTCAGTGTTTATACTACAACTATAATTCATCCAGTGTTTGAGGGCGATTTTGGTACACATGAGATTTTAGGTAACCCCATGGAAAATATCCAAGGGAGTCAAATCGGCTTTGAAGAGAACATTCCACCACCCCACGTCAGCCTATCCATCTATGGATAAGTACCAATTCCATTTTCTCTTGGAATATAAGACGATACTCTGTCATTCATCAACGTGTTGACTCATTTGAAAAAACGAAAGAGCACATCATAATTAATTTTACTTGTGACTGTGTATCCGATCGTATTGGACACCTGTGCCTATGTATAAGGACTTAATGGGACACCCTGTATATATTACACAATATGATAGTTAGTTGAGTTGGGTTGTTTTTCCTCTGAGCTGCACTTTTTTGCACACCATGGGCTAAATGGCCAGGTCACATGGACCCCGAAGGCTCAGAGAAGGTTGGGGGAGGGGACCCACTGGAACAGCTGTTGGGAGACAGATGGTAGCCTCCCGTCAAGGCCATCCAGCATGTTTAACGTGCACAGGGTATGGCTCTTCCGCACACGGAGTCATGGCTTAACGTCCCATCCGACGGACGGTGGCCTTTACCAAGCCCATCGGTGTCCCCTACTGACCGTGGGCAGGGCGGGGAATTTTGCGGAGATAAATCTCAACGCTGACCCAGCTGGGAACTACAGATTACGAGCCTGGCGCACTACCGACTGAGCCACCCCCGCCCCCAATATGATAGTTACATAAATAAGTTCTTGTAGCCTGACAAAGTGCATAAATATGTTCTTGCATCCAGGGCAGCGCTAAGTGGGGTGGCCTTAATTGTAGAATATAATCTTTGAAAGAGCGCCATCACCATTTTTTTTACATAATTTTAATACATTTAATCATCTTATATACATTTTTAATCTGGGATACATTTACATCTCGTGTCGAGCCAAAATACGATAATTTACATGTTTCTAATAATTTGTTTGAATGCAATTTTGTTAACAAAAATTTTATCACTTAAAGCTCATAACAATCCAGAAAACCATGTAATCCTTTAAATCCTTCAATTTCCTAAAAAAAAAAAATCAGGTGTGGGAGATCTTATTATAAATACTTTCAAAATATACATTTTTTTTCAATTATTTAATTTGAATTAAATTCAGTTTCTAACAAATAATTTGCATGTTTGTGTATACCAGAAACTTTTGACTGAATCATTTGATGACTGTGTTTAGCTGTTAGTAATTATGAACCAGATTTTTTTTTAAAATAGCTGTTGATTTATAATGTCAGATTTCCCATTAATTTTAATAAATATATAATTGATTCTATTTTTACCATTTTTTTTGAAGGCACATTTATTTAAAGTTAAAAAAAATGCAAATTTTCTTATGGGTGAAGCCAAAGTATTTTTAGAGGGGGAAGGGGTGAAAGCCGATCGCCCTGCAGAATGAAAATAGAATGCGAACCCATGCTCAAAGGTTTGCCACCCATACTATAGAGCAGGGGTTCTCAGCGTGGGGGTACGCGGTAAAATATTTTTGGGTACGTCATGAGAACTCAAAGGTCGCTAGATCTAGTAACAAAGTCGCTAAGTTGACATTATTATACTATATAGTTTTATCTATCTATATAAGGGTTATACCAGTTACATACGCATTTCCAGGGGGTACGTGAAGCATAAAAGGTTGAGAACCATTGCTATAGAGCAGGTATGGGACAGATAAATCATGAGATAAAAATAACTAAAGTTCTGTAAAATAACTTCGCAAGTTATATCATATCGACTATTTTTAAATGCATTTTGTAAGGGAAAGAAAAACAAAGTTGATGGAGAAAAATAATCATTTAGCCACACTCGGTATCGATCAGGAACCTCCGCCTAAGAAACCGAGAAACATACCATTACGCTACTTACCGCTTGTTGATAAGCTTCTCAAAACTATATAATAAATACCTCAAGCAGTATACTAATATTTTATTAAAGAACAAATGCTCAGTGCAAATATTTTCTTATTGTGTGTGATAATGTAATAAGATAGCGCATTAGAAATACGTACTATGAACTTGGACATCTTTTTTTAGTCTATCATAAGAAGCATTTTGAAAAATAATCTCGAAGAATATCTTTGTATACCCTCTCAAGCAGCTGCTTGCCACAGGGGTCTGACAGGAGCCTGTCAGTTTATATACGAAAACCAAAAAGTTCCAAGTGAACTAGCACATAAATTACTAACATTACGGACAGAGTCAGAGAGCCATTTGAGCATTTCTGCCTGGTAACAATGGCGGCAGCACTCGCTTGTCATTAATGTCGTAAATCTGTTGTGTGAGCACTAGGGTGACACGTTGGTAGTCCTAAACCCCCTCCAAGAACCCTTCGAGAGCACTTTCTACTGTCCAAGAATAATTATTAATGTCCAGTTAACGTAGAGGGGAAATCCGCTCCCCCCGGTAAAATGCTGTCTTATACTAAATTTCAAACTTTTCTACCTGTTTTGAGATCCAAAACGGTTTTCTTTGTATAAAGGGGCGGGGGTGGCTCAGTCGGTAGAGTGCCAGGCTCGTAATCTGTAGTTCCCAGGTTCGAGTCCCAGCTGGGTCAGCGTTGAGATTTATCTCCGCAAAATTCCCTGCCCTGCCCACGGTCAGTAGGGGACACCGATGGGCTTGAAAAGGCCGCCGTCTGTCGGATGGGACGTTAAGTCGTGGCCCCCGTGTGCGGGAGAGCCATACTCTGTGCACGTTAAAGAACACGCTGGATGGCCTTGACGGGAGGCTACCATCTGTCTCACAACAGCTGTTCCAGTGGGTCCCCTCCCCCAACCTTCTCTGAGCCTTCCGGGTCCATGTGACCTGGGCGGTGGTGGCTCAGTCGGTAGTGCGCCAGGCTCGTAATCTGTAGTTCCCAGGTTCGAGTCCCAGCTGGGTCAGCGTCGAGATTTATCTCCGCAAAATTCCCCGCCCTGCCTACGGTCAGTAGGGGACACCGATGGGCTTGGAAAGACCGCCGTCCGTCGGATGGGACGTTAAGCCGTGGCCCGTGTGCGGGAGAGCCATACCCTGTGCACGTTAAAGAACACGCTGGATGGCCTTGACGGGAGTCTAGGATCTGTCTCCCAACAACTGTTCCAGTGGGTCCCCTCCCCCAACCTTCTCTGAGCCTTCGGGGTCCATGTGACCTGGCCATTTAGCCCATGGTGTGCAAAAAAGTGCCGCTCAGAGGTAAAACAACCCAACCCAATTCGGGGTCCATGCGACCTGACCATTTACTCCATGGTGTACAGAAAAGTGCCGCTCAGAGGTAAAACAACCCAACCCAACTAGAAAATCTCGGGGCCTTTGTTCCATTTAATTTGCACCATCATGACCTGGGTTTGAGCCCCGGGTAAGGCATGGATGTTCGTGTTGTTTTCTGCTGAGGTCCTGCCATCCTCTCAGATCTACTGTGGCATATAAACTGACAGGTTCCTGTCAGACCTCTGTGGCAAGCAGCTGCTTGAGGTGGTATTTATTTTTGTTTATTTTATACACTTCAGTGGCTAAATTTTTGGAAATGTACATAATATCTGACAAATATTCATATACGTCAATTTTAACTTTTCGAAAACGTACCTATAAATATTTATCTGACAAATATTTCGGATTTTTTAATGCATGTTGATATTTTGGAATGAGTTATTTTTACAATTTTAATTAATAAAATATTGCTTTAGTTATTTTCAGATGGGCATAAACAAAATTTGCATTAAAAAGCTTATCTAGTTCCAACTTGGGTTGAGTTATTTTACCTCTGAGCGGCACTTTTTTGCACACCATGGGCTAAATGGCCAGGTCACATGGACCCCGAAGGCTCAGAGAAGGTTGGGGGAGGGGACCCACTGGAACAACTGTTGGGAGACAGATGGTAGCCTCCCGTAAAGGCCATCCAGTGTGTTCTTTAACGTGCACAGGGTATGGCTCTCCCGAACACGGGCCAAGGCTTAACGTCCTATCCGACGGACAGCGGCCTTTCCAAGCCCATCGGTGTCCCCTACTGACCATGGGCAGGGCGTGGAATTTTGCGGAGAGAAATCTCAACGCTGACCCAGCTGGGGCTCGAACCTGGCACGCTACTGACTGAGACACCCCCGCCCCTGGCCGTGGTGAACACAAGACGAACGAAGAAGTGCTCGGGCGGACCGAACGCTACTTCGTTTGCCCAATAGAAGAAAATTTTATCATGTAGGAAATTTAAGAAAAGTGCTGAAATCGGTTATATATTAATTAAGTTTCAGCAGGAAATTTTCGGAGGAAAACTTTAAAATAAAAACGCATATTTAACGATGCATTAAATCATCAAGTACAATAATAAAAAATGTTAAAGTAAACCTAGCGTTATATGGTTTAAAAAAATATCCGGTGAGAGACTATCGTACAGTTAACAAGCGAAGTGCTCCTGACAAGACGAACGTGGGTCTAATTAGCGTGACATCATGGAGTCTGTTGGATGACCTTCTCTTGTAGGAGGTGTTGGCCAGTGGGCCCCTCGGCTCCCCCCCCCCCCCCCCCCCGAGATTAAATCCTGAGTGCGCCATTGGTTTACGGTCTGTTATTCGTTCGAAACTATGGAAAAAAAAATTCGGCTGTTTCTTCCCCCCCGAAGTGGGACCACCTTGTCGTGGGGTGGGGGGACTACGGTGCCTCTGAGAAGTTGGGTTCGGATCGCTGGAGCTCATGATATCTTGTGGCCCCGGTGGAGGGGGGCCTGTTGAAGGCCCGCGGACTGGTTTTAGAGGGGGGCCAGTCCAGTGGAATTATTTACTTGTCCCCAGAGAAGCTGGTGGTTGCAGCCCCGGTTGAGGGGCTGTACTTGGGGGTCTGCGGACCGGGCCTGGAGAACCTGTCCAGTGGGCTCATCGATGCGGTCTCAGTGATATTGTGGGTCAGAAGACTGTTCACTGGGGGGCTTCGGCCCACTCACAATGGAGAGGTAGAAGTTGGAGGTTCGCGACTGGGAGTAGCTAACCTGGTCGACGGGCTTATCGATGGAACAGCTAAACTAAGAGTCCCACATGAGCTGTTTTGGCAGAACAGATAGATTTCATAGTGGAGGAGCTTAGGTTCCTCTGTGAAGTGGGGTGGACTGGAGGTCCTTATTTGTGCAACCGGGACGGCAACCCCCAGGAGGTGCCTAGAAAGGGAGGGTCTATTGAAAAGACTTGGTGAACCTGAGTAGGCAGACTCCTCCTGCATCTGCAAAAGGCTAGAGTTGCAAGCCCCGAAGTGGGTGTCAGTTTGTGCGCTGGGGGCCGCGAGTCGGCTTCTTGGAGAGGACAAAGTTGGGGGTCATGCTGAAAGGCTGGCTGGAACTGATTAGGCGTGGCTTATCGATGGGGCCGCCTGAGAGTCTCTGCTGCGGAAGACTCAAAAAGTTAGGACTTCTTCAAAAGTTTGGCATCTAAATTCAAAAGTTACCATCTGACAGATTTTGGCAAAGTGGACAAAAATCAGTGAGTGATTTGGCAATTCCTAGGCAAGTTTCTAAATCCAAAAAGATCCCACTCACTGCACCTCAATGATTAGTTCATCAGACAGACTTGTTAAAAAGTAAGGTCTCTCTCTTCCACAGGTCTTCTCCCGCAGTAAGGCATGATCTAAGAAGGCAAGATCTATGATAGAAAGTACCCTGGCTAGTGGATTCTGGTTTCGTGGCAACTCCCTCAAGGTGTAGTGCAGTCTCAGTATTGCGGAACACCGGGATTGCCACACATTATTACGTTGTTCCTTTAAATAGTCGTATATCAAGTTTCACAATAATTTTTTTTCAGGCCCCCCCTAACCTTAGGGGTCCATGTCCCCATCGATGGAGTTACGGGCACATCAGTATGCCTTTGCTTCCCACCTTCTCTTGCGACCCTCAGGGGCGGGGTGGCTCAGTCAGTAGCGCGCCAGGCTCATAATCTGTAGTTCCCAGGTTCGAGTCCCAGCTGGGTCAGCGTTGAAATTTATCTCCGCAAAATTCCCTGTCCTGCCCATGGTCAGTAGGAGACACCGATGGACTTGGAAAGACCGCCGTCCGTCCGATGGTACGTTAAGCCGTGGCTCCGTGTATGGATATAGGCTACCCTCTGTCCCCCAACCTACTCCAAGCCTTCGGGGTCCATGTGACCTGGCCATTTATCCCATGGTGTGCAAAAAAGTGCCGCTCAGACGTAAAACAACCCAACGTTAAAGAACACGCTGGATGGCCTTGACGGGAGGCTACCATCTGTCTCCCAACAGCTGTTCCAGTGGGTCCCCTCACCCAACCTTCTCTGAGCCTTCGGAGTCCATGTGACCTGGCCATTTAGCCCATGGTGTGCAAAAAAGTGCCACTCAGAGGTAAAACAACCCAACCCAACTTGCGACCCTCATGGTTTGGGTAGCTTATGTTTTGTGAGTGGTGGAGATGGTACATTTTGCATTTGAATGGAATGTCAATTTATTCACAGTTTACAACGAAAAGCGAGCCTGCAATTGTGAATAAATTTTTCACAAACCTTTGTTAAGTGAAAATATTGAAAACCAAAAGTTTGTTCATGCAATTTACACAGTATATGTTCAAAATAGAGTATATAATGTATGTGCATTATGATAATATTTTTATTTTATTTTTTTTTTAAAATTCAGAATCAGATTCATATATCGGGATTCTTTGGCGCTATTCGAAATTAAATAAATAATATCCAGTGGAGAATGTGCATAAAAGCATTAGGTTTTATTAATATAAAATTTGCATTTCTATTAGGAATGAATAAATTAAATTTAGTGAAAGAAACTTAATTTTAAGATGAATCGATTTGATTTCTAATTTCAAACACTACAATTCAAAAATAAAAAAAAAAGAATAAATACCCCTCAAGCAGCTGCTTGTCACAGAAGTCTGACAGGAGCCTGTCAGTTTATATGCCATAGTAGAAGGTCTCTGAGGATGGCAGGACTCAGCAGAAAAATAACACGCACAACCATGCCTTACCCGGAGCTCGAACCCAGGTCCCATAGATCACTAGCCAAGCGCGCTAACCACCCAGACATGGGAAGGGAGTACAAAATTATTGGATTCCGTGTGAGCTGCCTTGCCCCTGTTCAAACGAACTTCTGTCTATATTCTACAACATTGCATAAAGTATATTAGTTTTTTTTTGCTGCTCGACTATGATCTCAACAGCGATTGATCAAAACAAATGCATTTGACTATTCACTGTATATTGGTGACAATGTTTGCTCTAGTTTCAGTAGTGAATTTTCTCTGCTCCGAGGAGAAATTTTGTGGAATAATATTGAAAAACTGATGAAATAATAGTGGCTACAATGTAAACGAAAAGGAAATCTTGAGAAGAAAAATACCCTCTAACCATTTTTCTCTGAATTATTTTATGTTAAGTTGTTGTACGATGTCAGTGACTGAAAACAAAAAAATGATGTTAAGACATTGTTGTTCGGGAGAACTGCATAGTTTTTAATAAAATTCTTTGGGATTCGATCAAAGTTTTCTTAGAGAATGATGCACAGTTATTTTTTACTCTCTAGGATGATTCGTCATACATACAGCTTTATTATATTTGCTAAACATAGATGGCAGCACCAACTGTTGAAACTCTGTTGGATAAGCGAAACCAAAATACGTTTTAGTAATATCGAAAAGTATGTGATTTCGGAACAACTTTGGTAGTAAAGAAGCTTTAATGTTCGCTAACTATTAAAATTTTTACTGCCATTATTTGCTAACGGTAAGCTGGAATTGTTATTTTGTTTTCAAACAAAAATAAAATGTATACATAGCGAAACAGTGTCATCTTCATTTAGACAAAAACATATAACTCTCGGTCCCTGATTGCACGTGCTTCAATCAAAACGGCTTCTCCATTGGCTGTTTCCGACAAGGCGGAGCAGTATGCTTATCACGTGATATAGCTGCTTTGCCGTAGCATGATCACGAATCAGCTGGCACCTGAAGGAATAGAGAAGGCTGACAGACGAGCATCGCTATGCGAAACCCTGCATTTGATTTGTTTCCTTTCTTTAAATGCTCAAAAGCATTCAATGGATAGTAGAAGCAGTTAGTTTTGCAAAAGACAACAGAGTATGAAACCGGATGAAGGTAAGTGAATGTTTTGCACAAATCATCAGGACATGATCAGTAGATGTAATTTAGGCTTAGCGTGGTATATCTTATCTACAGGGTTCTCGCTAAACGCACCTGACACACAATGAATAGATATTCTGTCATTAACATTACCGCATCTACGTTTAATAGGATTAAGGAAACCTTGAAGCAAAGCAATAGAAATACAGTTATTTTTGAATAATTGAAAAAAGTAATTTTTAACCAAGTCTTTTATTTCACTTTAATAAAATTGTTTTAAGATACACGAAAGTACTACGCACGAGTAAAATAAAATACACACGTATAGAATGACATTTAATGCAATTGAAACAGTTTTACACCAAAAGTAAACAAAGAAACAATTTTGTATTATGTTAGGTTTGATCTATCAAACATAGCATAAATATAGCATCGATATGCGACAAATTAAAATTAGACGAAGAAGAAATAATATGCGGAGAAATATGGGGAGGGGGGAGCAAAGAAGTTTGTTTTGTCAAAACTTGATTCACGTTATATTAGCTTACTTTTATAACTTGTTTACTTCCTTCATCACCTGAGTCTGTTAAATTGTTCAGTTTTTACGAAGTAAAATATTTTAAATCGCTGACAAATGATAAAAACATTGATTTTTATAAACTTTCAGTTTGAAAAGTCCTCCCCCAAAAAGTTTTAGTGCAAACTTTATACTGATTACAGAGTTTCTACTCTTATGATAATTCAATAGTTAGATTTTAATTTATATATTAATGATTTTATATAATGATGATTAATCAGTTATGAAATATTCAATGCTTGTCTAGAGATGAAATGTTAAAAATTATTAGTAGATAATGTTTTATGAACTGCATGTCTGTGTAACTATTACTGTGTAACAGTATTTGGAAACCCAAGTGTAAAGGTATGTAGTTTGTGTTGTAAATAATGATGGGTTTGACAAAAAAGTCAACAAGTATATTTAAGCCATATCTTATGTATAGAGAGACATTGTTGATTTGGCCCTGTTACCCATATGCAGAACTATAAATAAGTGAATAGATTTATGAATATTGTGTCTAAAGACCCAGAAAAAAATGAGATGTAGAAGTATAATGCAGTGGGTAAACAATGTTAAACAGGAGCTTGTTTCAATTTCTTTGTAGTGGCATTGAGATTTTTCTCTGCTAAATCCCACCCTGCCCTCGGTCAGAAAGGCTGATAGGCTTAGAAAGGCTGCTGTCCATTAGATGGGATGTAAACATGGCTCAGTGTGCAGGAGAGTGTGTCTCTGCATATTAAAGAACACGCTGGATGGCCTTGATTAGAGGCTGCCATCTGTTTCCTAACAGCTGTCCATTGGATCCCCTCCTCCAATCTTCTCTGAGCCTTGGGGTCCTTGTAACATGGCCATTTAGCCCAATGTGTGTAAAAAAATAGTGCAATTTCAGAGATAAAACAACCTTTCAGTGGCTAAATGCAAAAGTTATAGTTAAGGACAGAGATTTATGGAGAACTAAATTACATGATCCTGGCCGAGTGGTTAGCATGCTTGGCTACTGATCTAAGGGACCTGGGTTCTGAGCCCTGGGTAAGGCTTGAATGTTCATGTTGTTTTTCTGCTGAGGTCCTGTCAACCTCACAGACCTTCTACCATGGCATATAAACTGACAGGCTTCTGTCAGACCTCTGTGGTAAGCAGCTGCTTGAGGGGGTATTTGTTTATTTTTTTTTATGTTGGCCTTCTGTAGCCCATATATTGTGGATTATGCATATTATGTATCAATGCACACTTGTCATGTGCCTTCCTGCTTTTTTTTATTTTTTTTATCAAAAGTTTATATTTTTGGGCATTTTTTCTGTTTCTTTCTGGATAAAAAAAGTGTGTTTCATACCCTTAGTATGTAAAAAAAAAATTTAATGTGGCAATAGTGTTTTCTGTTCCTGGAGAGTTTTCCTGATTCTGGGGCCTGGGTAGCATGCATCCATATTCTGCACAACTCTGACAATAGTTATGAAATAGATATCACTATAGTAACTGTTACAAAAAAAGAGGGATAGAAATGTTATAAAAGTACCAAAAGACACTTGTCTAGCTGACCTGCAATGCTCTTGCTATATATTGTGCAGAGCATACTTCCCGCTTAATTTTTTTTATGTAATATACTGTATATCAATAGCATATTTAGCATTTGAACAATACCATTTGCTGTGTGGTGTGAGAAACCTTTGAGTAATCAAAAGGGACCATAGCCTGATTAATGGTTGTTGGTTTTTGTAATATTTTGGTTCCATTGGTAGTTTTATTCTTTGCTGATGAACATTTAAAATAAAAATAGGTAAATTATGAATGCAAAACCATAATTAAGTGTTGCGTAGAAGATTAAAAAGAAAATGAGAAAAGAAAGGAAAAAGCATTACTTCTAAACACTTTTTCTTTATATCTTTTGCCTAAATATAAAGCATATAATGTTATGTTTATATATTTTTAAAAAATTTAGAAAATTGTGGAAAATAGATTAAAAAAGTGTAAAACAGTTTAGAGAATGAAAGTTTAACTCAGTGGTGAGCAATAGCAATCCTTTGTAGGAGGACCAATTTAAAATGCTGAAAACCTTTATGGGGTTCAAGCCATATGTGTTAAACAGAACACATATAATGTGAACATTATATACATTTTTTTCACACCTGTAGTTATGAATGTTTACTGAAATAGTTGGGTTGTTTTACCTCTGAGCGGCACTTTTTTGCACACTATAGGCTAAATGGCCAGGTCACATTGGACCCCAAAGGCTCAGAGAAGGTTGGGGGAGGGGACCCACTGGAACAGCTGTTGGGAGACAGATGGTAGCCTCTCATCAAGGCCATCCAGCGTGTTCTTTAACGTGCACAGGGTATGTCTCTCCTACACACCGTGGGCGGGGAATTTTGCGGAGATAAATCTCAACGCTGACCCAGCTGGGACTCGAACCTGTGAACTACAGATTACAAGCCTGACGGCTACCGACTGAGCCACTCCCGCCCCCATTAGGCAGACATTACTTTAATGTATTAGGCATACATGATATATGATATGAACTATTAAAAAAGGTAATGGTGATGCCGTAGCTTGGACACTACATTAACTTGCCACAGCATTCATAGTTATGAATGCATTCAGCTGGAATGCATATTTAAAAAAAATATAGTTGATAAAAGTTAATTTAAGACAACATGCCAAGTGGGTTGCTTGAGGAGTAATTTTTTTATATTTAGTAGGGGCTTGTGTTAAGTCTGAATTCACTTGTCATCATCATCATCCTCAAGTAGCCATGGGCTACGGAGGTCCAACCAGACCGTGCAATTTAGTTCTCCAAGCAAGTCTATCCTGAGCTACATCTACTGCATCTGGCCACTGCACACCAATTCTAATAAGGTCCTGTTTGACATTGTCTGCCCACCGCATCCTAGGTCTCCCCCTCTTTCTGAGGCCTTTAGGCACACTGTTCATAACCCTATTAGCCAATCTATAATTATCCATACGGGCAATATGGCCAAACCAACGGAGTCTCTCTCTGCACAATATGTTGCTTAAAGGAGGTTGCAAACTCCTTTGCCTAACCTCATCATTAGTTACAAAGTTGAACCACCTAATGCCCAAGATACTGCGTAAGCATCTGGAATCAAAAGCATCTAGTTTCCTGTTATCTTGTTTACAAAGTGTCCAAGTTTCACTACCATAACTAACCCTAGAAAGAACCAAACTATCACTTGTACTGCAAATGAAATAACAAACTAGTTAGCATTATGAAACTGCAATAGCATTTGTTCAATATTATATTTTAACTACTAATAATGGATTATTCATAGAGCATAATTCAAGCATCATTATGAGGCATTGTTCATTGATCATGGAGTGACCTTATATTTAGTAGTGTAGAATTCTAATCCTGAATCCAGTTGTGCTGCAAATGAATTAATTAAGGAATTAGCTATTATTATAAAGCTATAAACAGTACTTATTCCTTATTATAATTAGTAATAAAGAACTACACTCTTCAAGAGTATCTAAATATCATTATGAAAATAGGAACCTGAGATGAAAAGAATAAGAATTTGATCACTAATCATTTAAAAGACAAATTATTGATTAAGTAGGAAAGGGACTGTACTTTGTTTCTCATGCTTTTTATGTTGTTAGGTATGATACAAGGAAAGCATGTTAACTAAAAATATTTCTCACTTCAATATCTGTCATACAAATCTCTGCATATATTTTTGCGATGAAAAAGAATAAACCACTTATCTTTGAGATGGCAAAGATGCCTTAGTCTTTATTTAGCCACAGAATAATTGTTATAGGGGCGTAGCCAGAATCTAACATCAGGGGTAGTGAGCACATAAAAAGGGCGCCCCTGAAGTCGGGGGCAGGGGTGGCTCAGTCGGTAGCGCACCAGACTTGTAATCTGTTGTTCCCAGGTTCGAGTCCCAGCTGGGTCAGCGTTGAGATTTATCTCTGCAAAATTCCCCGCCCTGCCCACGGTCAGTAGGGGACACTGATGGGATTGGAAAGGCCGCTGTCCGTCGGATGGGACGTTAAGCCGTGGTCCAGTGTGCGGGAGAGCCATTCCCTGTGCACGTTAAAGAACACGCTGGATGGCCTTGACGGGAGACTACCATCTGTCTCCCAACAGCTGTTCCAGTGGTCCCCTCCCCCAACCTTCTCTGAATCTTCGGGGTCCATGTGACCTGGCCATTTAGCCCATGGTGTGCAAAAAAGTGCCGCTCAGAGGTAAAACAACCCAGCGTTAAAGAACACGCTAGATGGCCTTGACGGGAGGCTACCATCTGTCTCCCAATAGCTGTTCCAGTGGGTCCCCTCCCCCAACCTTTTCTGAGCCTTCGGGGTCCATGTGACCTGGCCATTTAGCCCATGGTGTGCAAAAAAGTGCTGCTCAGAGATAAAACAACCCAACTGAAGTCAGGGGGGAGTGAACGCATAAAAAAGGAACCACCCCAATAGGAAGTCTTTAGGGGTTTGATCTAAGACAATCTTAACAATAGACATATAACACCTTCATAAAAGGGAAAAATAACAAACTTGTTTTTGAAATATATATATGATATGTTGAAAAACCCAAGATCCAACTGAATTTTGAACCCAAACCCCTGGAATGGGTATAAAACATGTTTAACCCTTAACACACTGGCTTTGTAGAGCAGAATTCATTCTGGTGGTCAGGTTAATTTTGAGGTGTTTTCAGGACAAAAAAGAATAACTTTTAAACCTTATCTGTAAATAACTAATTGACAAAATAAAGAGCGTTTAATTGCGATTTTTATAAAATAAAATATTGGAGAAAAACAGCAAATATATTAATTTTAATAGCACTTTCTTAAAACAATATAGTAAGAAAAAGTAATTTCGGTGGATTTGAACCCCATTTTATAATAACTAATGGACAGAATATGACAATAATAGCTTAAAAGAAGGAGCCTTTAATTCTGCATAATAATATATAAACAGATTTTGCTCAAACATTATAACAGACAGCAAAACAATTTAAAAACAAAAATATGGTAATAATTGTGACACTTAGATATATATACATTCTTATCAAATGAATCACATATATATATATATTCCATTTAAAAACATCCATTTTTACCAGTTTTATTTTGAGGCAGTTCCAAAAGATTAAGAAAAAGCGAATGACCACAGTTAAAATAACATTCTGCATAAAACTCTAGAAACATTACCAGAGAGAAGAAAATGAGGTCACAAAAATGGCTGCCACAGTTGTGTAATATTTTCTTTTTTTTTTTTCAACTTTACAGAACATTGAAATAATCAGATATCTTTTTTAATATTTAATTCCTAAATTTTTAGGATTAATTAAAAAAAATCTTAAAAATGGATGATATTTATAGGAAAAAAATGGAAACTTGTAGCATATTCTCTTGGGAACTTAGTTCCTACCAGATATGAGACCGAATTTCACTCTGGAAACTAGTGTCTTCTAGCACATTAAATATTAATAATAATAATACACCTATGAGGTCTTGAACAGATTGATCCTTGGTTTCATACTGCTTCCTCTAAATGGGACTGAGTGATAAACTTGCTGTGCATAAAAAATTTTATATATTTTGCTATGTTATTTCCAAAGCTTGTAATACTAAGTGAAAATCATCAAGACTAATAATGTAAGACGAATCAGACAGGCAGCTGCTCGATGATCTCGACGTTGATCTTCTGACGTCTTTGTTCACTGGCGCGAGTATAGCTCGGCACTTCATCCCTTCATAGTTTAAATTGGCGAGGCAATTTCCGAAGACTTCATCGATGATATTGCAATTAGAAAGGATGGTTCATATTGGCTCAGGTGGAACATCATCACACCTTTTATTATTATTTTATTCTTCAAATACAAAACAGATCCACCAGGCCTGAAAAAAGGGTGTACCCCTGGATGACCCCCTAAATGAGTTTTTCCAAAGTCGAGACCTAGTTAAATCGCTTTCTTGCACCCGAAAACGGTAGATTCACCCCATTTCATCAATATCCTTAGGCCCCTGTTCAAGATAAAAGTTACATACAATATACAAGAATTGCTCGCTTTAGTGTGTAGGATAAAAAATATATATTAAAAAGCAACTGAGCAGTGTGTGGCTTTGGGTTACCTCTGAGCGGCACTTTTTTGCACACCATGGGCTAAATGGCCAGGTTACATGGACCCCGAAGGCTCAGAGAAGGTTGGGGGAGGGGACCCACTGGAACAGCTGTTGGGAGACAGATGGTAGCATCCCGTCAAGGCCATCCAGCATGTTCTTTAACGTGCACAGGCTATGGCTCTCCCGCACACGGGGCCACGGCTTAACGTCCCATCCGATGGACGGCGGCCTTTCCAAGCCCATCGGTGTCCCCTACTGACCGTGGGCAGGGCGGGGAATTTTGCGGAGATAAATCTCAACGCTGACCCAGCTGGGACTCGAACCTGGGAACTACAGATAACGATCCTGGCGCACTACCGACTGAGCCACCCCCCGCCCCCGGAGACAGATGGAGTCGACATGTTAATTAGGAGATAAGAGCAGCCTTCCGTCGAGGCCATTCAGAGTTTACCGTGCATAGGGTATAGCACTCGAACCACGGTTTAACGTCCTGTCTGATGGATGGCGGTCTTTCTAAGCTCATCAATGTTCCCTTTCTGACCGAGGGTAGGGGTTTAGTGGAGGTGGACTGTGTTTGGCGCAATTCAAGACTCGAACCTGGGAACTTCAGATTACGAACCTGGCGCGTTATCGATTTTTAGGCCCTTTGGTTTTCGGAAGGGAAACTTTTCACGTGGAATTCTCCTATGTTTACCATTCTTTCTATATATATATAATTAAATATTGTGTCCTTAATGTTTTTTTTTACTTCTAATAAATTTTAGGATCACATTTGGCTCCACTCAGAGAACACTCAACTCGTAGTTCTCATAGTCTGCACCAGATTCATCGAAAAGAAATTTAATAAAAGTTAAAATCCTCTCAGATCTTCTACTGTGGCATATAAACTAGCAGGCTCCTGTCAGACCTCTGTGGCAAGCAGCTGCTTGAGGGGGTATTTATTTATTTTTTAACTCCCTCAGGCATCTGCTTGCCATAGAAGTGACTACTGTCAGTAATAGAGATTAACTCCGATAGCTTAAAGTTTTATCCTTCGTACAATTAAATCAGCAAATTTTAAATGTATTGAAATGAATAGGCAATATAATCTATTTGTGTATTTTTACCGCTAAAGCTCGAAAGCCGTTAATGTGCACATTACCTAGCTAATCTGCAGATTAACTGATTTGCTCCGTTAACGTGCGGAATCAAGAGTTTTCCGCATTTTACCTAGGTAATGTGCACATTAACGGCTTCCGTATCGTTAAAGTTCAAAAGTTTGTTTCTCTCATAGTGGTGAATCTCTTGAATATGAATCTTCGTGTCACGTGATTCACTCGCCCGCATTATGAAAAACGCCCCGGATGTGCGGAGGCCAAGTGAGAACGAATCGGTAAAGTGATTCATTCTTGATAACGAATCACTAAAATGATTCGTTCTCACTTGGCCTGCTCATTTTGGGGGCGTTTTTTATAATTCGGACGACTGTTTCATGTTGACACAGGGATGACCCTGGTTTCAACTCTACTCTCGGACACTAGATAAATAACATTATGTTAATTTAAGCGTACAGAAATGTTCCTGTTGTTCCAGCAAAGATCTTATTTTCACTTTAACGAGTGCCTAGTAGGTAATGTGCAGATTATCCAGGTAATTTGCAGATTACCTAGGTAATTTGAGAAATGAAACAATTTTCCGCACGTTAACGGATCACCCTAGTTAATCTGCACAATACCTAGATAATCTGTAGAATAACTGATTTCTGCACTTTAGCGGTAACATATTCACTTTCAACGTTTATCGTCTAGTGAGAAAACCATAGGAGTAAACGTACACATTTCTTACTAGTTGATAACTTAAAGCCATTCCTTTAATATAGGCTTAAAATAACCCAATTTGCGTCGATCGTGACTTCATCAGCATAGAGATTTCATTGCCTGATAAAACGCAGGTACCTTTCTATACAACGTCATCTTATTAAGGGGCAGAAGTCGTTGCGGCCTATAAATCAATGCAGGTTTATTGAGGACATTTCTAAAGCTACTTTCCTCAGCTCCGAGGACAGTAATGAAGAGGAACTTTTATGGTTAATGACGCCTTTTAGTATGACGCCTTTTTAGTAATGAGTTTTTTTTATTTGGCTTTGCCTGTGCAATATATTTTATAAGGTAATGAAAATTGCCTGCAGACTCTAGGTGTTTATGTTAACTCTGAGACGTGGATTGCATAAATTATGAAAGGATTTGGAAAAAAAAAATACCCCCTCAAGCAGCTGCTTGCCACAGAGGTCTGACAGGAGCCTGCCAGTTTATATGCCATAGTAGAAGGTCTGAGAGGATGGCAGGCCCTCAGCAGAAAAACGACACAAACAGTCATGCCTTACCCGGGGCTCGAACCCAGGTCCCTTAGATCAGTAGCCAAGCGCGCTAACCACTCGGCCACGGGACGGCAAAGGATTTGGAAAGGAAAAAAAAAATATGAAAGCTCCCACCCCCCTTTTACTTTTCCCCCCCGACTTACGTTAATAAATAAAAATATGTGATAGACTTCTGGAAATAGAAGAAAAAAAAATCAAGCTTATATTTCGTTAACGGAAAAAAATGGCTATTTTTGGTACCTCTGGTATTAGTCAACATAAATTAGTTTTTCCAGGGGAAGGGACAATGATCTTTAAAACAAAAATACCCCCTCAAGCAGCTGCTTGCCACAGAGGTCTTACAGGAGCCTATCAGTTTATATGCCACAGTAGAAGGTCTGAGAGGATGGCAGGACCTCAGCAGAAAAACGACACAAACAGCCATGCCTTACCCGGGGCTCGAACCCAGGTCCCGTAGATCAGTAGCCAAGCGCGCTAACCACTCGGCCACGGAATGGCTGGCAATAACCTAAAAAAAAAAAAAATTTTTTTTATTACGCAATGACTTATGGGTAATAAAAAAAAACATTTTACATGAATATAATATTAGGATAATTGAAGCACAAAAACCAGTCGATTAATAAAAATTTAAATTCCTTGAATATTTCACATTTTATTCGATGTTTTTTAGGTAACTTAAAGTCGAAATTTTGCAGAATATGAAGAAAATCGTTTTCAGTGAATCAGAAAAGAACAGAGAAATCAACACATTGTCGTCAGGAAATCTAATGGCAGCGTTATTATGCTAATTTGCCTGATAAAGTGAGTCATCTCTTTTTGCAAGGACGACTTCACACTCACTTTTGATTCAGGGGTTTCCTGCTTCATCTACTTATCGGCAGGCTTTCTACTGCACGAGATGGCAATTTTACGAAAGCGAAATTATTAATGGAGTATTCTCGAGAACTTTAACCGCATATAAGGGTAGAGGTAATTCGCAAAAAAATCCTTGCATTAGTTTTGTAGCATCCGTTGACGGCTGTGGCTTTTCTTTTTGGACAGGAAGGGTGGTACATATGGCCAGGTCAGAGTGGGGCGCCTTAGGGTGCATATCTTGACAGGCGATGTACGCTGTTGCCCGCTTTCACCACGCCTTAAAGAGTGGGATGTCAGCCAGACTTGTGGTTATCTAAAGTAGCCTTTCTGAAAATAGGCGGGAAAGGAAATTATGGGAATAACGGAGAATTTACCAGGTGGGAAAATATGAAACCTTTTGAAAACTTTTTTTGATTCGTAGGTGAGTCATGGATTACTCATATATTGAAATGCAATTTTTATGTAATTAAAAAAAATAAAAAATAAATACCTCCTCAAGCAGCTGCTTGCCACAGAGGTCTGACAGGAGCCTGTCAGTTTATATGCCATAGTAGAAGGTCTGTGAGGATGGCAGGGCCTCAGCAGAAAAACGACACAAACAGCCATGCCTTACCCGGGGCTCGAAACCCTAGTCCCTTAGATCAGTAGCCAAGCTCGCTAACCACTCGGCCATGGGATGGCTTCTATGTAATTAAACACAGTTTAAATATTTTATTAATTAAACATTGTTATTATAAATGTTAGCCGTCCCATGGTCGAGTGGTTAGCGCGCTTGGCTACTGATCTAAGGGACCTGGGTTCGAGCCACGGATTAGGCATGGATGTGTGTGTCGTTTTTCTGCTGAGGTCCTGCCATCCTCTCAGATCTCCTACTGTGGCATATAAACTGACAGGCTCCAGTCAGACCTCTGTGGCAAGCAGCTGCTTGAGGGGGTATTTATTATTATTTTTATTTATTTATATTATAAAAGCCGTCCCATGGCCGAGTGGTTAGCGCGCTTGGCTACTGATCTAAGGGACCTGGGTTCGAGCCCGGGGTAAGGCATGGCTGTTTGTCTCGTTTTTCTGCTGAGGTCCTGCCATCCTCTCAGACCTTCTGCTATGGCATATAAACTGACAGGCTCCTGTCAGACCTCTGTGGCATACAGCTGCTTGAGGGGTTTTTTATTATTATTTTTATTTATTTATATTATATATGTTATCACTAATATTTTACGTTATGAACAAATATTTCATAATTAACATTATTTTGCTTCTACAGTTAACAAATATTTGTAGTGGGATTTGATTCAATCGGCGGTGTATCTGGCTTATAATTTTCAGTTCCCAGGTTCGAGTCCGAGCTGTGCCAGCGTTGAGATTTATCTCCGATAAAAACCCCACTTACCCTCGGTGAGAAAGGGGACCGATGGGCTGGAAAGGGCTTTGTCTGTCAGATGGGACATTAAGCTGTGCGGGAGAGCTCTATCTTGTGCACGTTACTGAACACGTTTAATGGCCTTGACGGAAGATTTCTCATCTGCTTTTTAACAGCTGTCCAGTGGATTTCCCCTTCCCCCAACCTTCTCTGAACCCTTGAGGTCCTATGACCTGACCATTTAGGGCGGGGGTGGCTCAGTCGGTAGCGCGCCAGGCTCGTAATCTGTAGTTCCCAGGTTCGAGTCCCAGCTGGGTCAGCGTTGAGATTTATCTCCGCAAAATTCCCCGCCTTGCCCACGGTCAGTAGGGGACACCGAAGGGCTTGGAAAGGCCGCCGTCCGTCAGATGGGACGTTAAGCTGTGTCTCCGTGTGCAGGAGAGCCATATCCTGTGCACGATAAAGAACACGCTGGATGGGTTTGACGGGAGGCTACCATCTGTCTCCCAACAGCTGTTCCAGTGGGTCCCTCCCCCAACCTTCTCTGAGCCTTCGGGGTCCATGTGACCTGGCCATTTAGCCCATGGTGTGGAAAAAAGTGTCGCTCAGAGGTAAAACAACCCAAACCTGACTATTTAGCCAATTGTGTACCTGAGAACTACAGATTACGAGCCTGGCGCGCTACCGACTGAGCCGCCCCCCCCGCCCCCAAACAAAATTATGAAAGGATTGTAAGAATTTGGTATGCGCCGCTAATTCTCATTCGGTAGGCATGGATATATAAACTGACAGGCTCCTGTCAGACCTCTGTGGCAAGCAGCTGCTTGAAGGGTATTTATTTTTTATTTTATTTATCTCGGACAGTTTTCGGCAGTCTCTGTTAATCTCGATCTCTTTTCAATGATTACAGGCGTTTTGAGTGCCTGACTGATCTACCTCATATCATCGGGGGGGGGGGAGAACAAAGCGTGATCCCCTTCCAAACTAAAGACTCGTATAGATTAAAAATAAATAAATACCCCCTCAAGCAGCTGCTTGCCACAGAGGTCTGACAGGAACCTGTCAGTAGTTTATATGTCATAGTAGAAGATCTGTGAGGATGGCAGGACCTCAGCAGAAAAACGACACACACATCCATGCCTTAAACCTGGGGCTCGAACCCGGTCCCTTAGATCAATAGCCAAGCCTACTAACCACTCGGCCACGGGACGGCTGACGTATAGATTACAGAACTCGAATAGTATTAGACTCGTTATAGTTATAGAAAAAAATGTACCGTTCAGAGGTAAAACAACACAGCAACGTTCTGTGAGCCTTTGGAGTCCTTGTAACCTGGCCACTTTTTCCCATTGTACAAAAAAATGCTGCTCAGATCTAAAACCAAACCAAAAAGTATTTAAGTATTGATACTTTGATGTGTTAATTAATATAATTATTAAGTGTAAATATTTATGTATTACTAATTAATTTTCCATGAAAAGATTTATAAAACAATTTGTTATAGCATTTTAGTTCGAGAAAGAAAATTACTCGAAGTTTGTTTCTAAATTGGAATTTTTTTTCCTGTAAATTGATGTCTGTTTCATGAAATAGCCGTCCCGTGGCCGAGTGGTTTGCGCGCTTGGTTGTTATCTAGGGGACCTGGATTTGAGCCCCGGGTAAGGCATGGCTGTTCGTGTTGTTTTTCTGCCGAGGTCCCGCCATTTACACAGACCTTCTACTATGGCGTATAAACTGACAGGCTCCTGTCAGACCTCTGTGGCAAGCAGCTGCTTGAGGGGGTATTTGTTTTTAATGAAATAGCGAATATGTTTTCCAGTGACCATTACATTCAAATAATATAGCGAAAATATTCATATCTGAGCATAACTTTTCATATCAATGAGTATATAAAAGATTACTCACTTGGTTTGCTCATATAATTAGGATGTTATTAAAGTATTGAATGCTATTATTGCCGTATCAACTAGTTTACTGGGGCGGGGGTGGCTCAGTCGGTAGCGCGCCAGGCTCGTAATCTGTAGTTCCCAGGTTCGAGTCCCAGCTGGGTCAGCGTTGAGATTTATCTCCGCAAAATTCCCCGCCCTGCCCACGGTCAGTTGGGGACACCGATGGGCTTGGAAAGGCCACCGTCCGTCGGATGGGACCTTAAGCCGTGGCCCCGTGTGTGGGAGAGCCATACCCTGTGCATGTTAAAGAACACGCTGGATGGCCTTGACGGGAGGTTACCATCTGTCTCCCAACAGCTGTTCCAGTGGGTCCCATCCCCCAACCTTCTCTGAGCCTTCGGGGTCCATGTGACCTGGCCATTTAGCCCATGGTGTGCAAAAAAGTGCCGCTCAGAGGTAAAACAATCCAATCCAATCCTTACTATATGTATTTTAGGCAATTAATTAGAGTCGTATATGGTAAAATTTGGGACCGGATTTTGTAAGTGAAATAGGCTGCGCATTTCTAAAAAAAATTAGTGTAATGACCCATTTAATGGATAATGCCTTTGAAGATAATTGGCTGTTTTTTTTTATTTGCTCTGATAATTCCGTATTTGCAAATGTAAAGAGTTTGCTGCCCTGTGCTGCATTTACCTTTCCCGTTGTTACTTCGCTTTATCAGTAGTGTGCACATATCCCACCTGTCAGTCAAAACGAAGGTGTTTCCTGTATTAGTATTTTATTAAATCTTTTGGCTCTAACTGGTGTGCACTGAAACGTTTCTTGGAGTACTGAGTTTCGTTTTGGCCATACGGAATTTAGCGCTTTCTTTCTGGAACGTTAGAAAGTTAATAATTTGAGGAATTAAGACCAACAATCGAAGGTAAGAGATTTATCA
Source organism: Ryuthela nishihirai (assembly GCA_038380435.1). Lineage (NCBI taxonomy): Eukaryota > Metazoa > Arthropoda > Arachnida > Araneae > Heptathelidae > Ryuthela > Ryuthela nishihirai. The sequence continues at coordinate 49,583,390 of JAWZYU010000032.1, forward strand.
AAAGAATAATAAGTTTGATATTCATGTAAGTCTGGGGCGGGGGTGGCTCAGTCGGTAGCGCGCCAGCCTCGTAATCTGTAGTTCCCAGGTTAGAGTCCCAGCTGGGTCAGCGTTGAGATTTATCTCCGCAAAATTCCCCGCCCTGCCCACGGTCACTAGGGGACACCGATGGGCTTGGAAAGGCCGCCGTCCGTCGGATGGGACGTTAAGCGGTGGCCCCGTGTGCGGGAGAGACATACCCTGTGCACGTTAAAGAACACGCTGGATGGCCTTGACGGGAGACTACCATCTGTCTCCCAACAGCTGTTCCAGTGGGTCCCCTCCCCCAACCTTCTCTGAGCCTTCGGGGTCCATGTGACCTGGCCATTTAGCCCATGGTGTGCAAAAAAGTGCCGCTCAGAGGTAAAACAACACAAAGTTAAAGAACACGCTGGATGGCCTTGACGGGAGGCTACTATCTGTCTCCCAACAGCTGTTCCAGTGGGTCCCCTCCCCCAACCTTCTCTGAGCCTTCGGGGTCCATGTGACCTGGCCATTTAGCCCATGGTGTGCAAAAAAGTGCCGCTTAGAGGTAAAACAACCCAACCCAACCCCTGCAGATAAGATGTTAACGTTGCGAGGACATTTGTAAACAGAAATGATTTATTTGTAATTGTTTGAATAAATGATTAAATAAAATTTAACGAGACGTCATGTACCCTATATAGTATTCCGAAGGGGGAAAATTTCCTTTGGAATACTATATAAAATATATGATTTGTTAATTTTTAAACATAGGCTGAAAATAAAAGGCTGCTAAATTGGTATAATTGCACATATTTCTTTATTCAGAAATTCTGCAATTTATTTATTTAATCAGTTCTTTTATATTTGTATTCGAAATAAAATGAGGTGGGAGTGGCTCATTTGGTAGTTCTCCAGGCTTGTAATCTGCAATTCCCAGATTCTAGTTGTGGTTGTTTTGCCTCTGAGTGGCACTTTTTTGCACGTACGCAACAAAATGCGTACGTAGTAAAATTACAACTGGGTTGGGTTGTTTTACCTCTGAGCGGCACTTTTTTGCACACCATGGGCTAAATGGCCAGGTCACATGGACCCCGAAGGCTCAGAGAAGGTTGGGGGAGGAGACCCACTGGAACAGCTGTTGGGAGACAGATGGTAGCCTCCCGTCAAGGCCAACTAGCGTGTTCTTTAACGTGCACAGGGTATGGCTCTCCCACACACGGGCCACGGCTTAACGTCCCATCTGACGGACGGCGGCCTTTCCAAGCCCATCGGTGTCCCCTACTGACCGTGGGCAGGGCGGGGAATTTTACGGAGATCAAATTACAACTGAAATCGTGTTCTGTTATGCTTTTGGCGAAAAGTGATTGCAAGCAAACTTAAACTTCCGTAACTACAAATTTTACTCTTCCAATCCCTTGAAATTTTCTTATGGAGCTCCTTAAGTTGAAATTATTTTTTGCAACTTTTTTTTGGCGATACCTAAAGCTCTTCACGCCTTCGCGATCACTTATTTTACGGTATACCAGTTATGTCACTGCAAGCGCAAAGATAGTATAATGTGGTAAAAATACTCCCCCCCCTCCATTACCAGTTCCTTGGTGTGCTACTGTTGTTCGTAAGTAAAAAAAAAACCCTCAATAAATGCAATTGTTTGAAAACTTACTCTAAGAAAAATCTTACCTATTTTGTCGTCCCGTGGCCGAGTGGTTAGCATGCTTGGCTATTGATTTACGGGACCTGGGTTCGAGTCCCGGATAAATCGTGGATGTATGTGTCATTTTTCTGCTGAGGTCCTGCCATCCTCAGAGACCTTCTACTATGGCATATAAACTGACAGGCTCCTGTCAGACCTCTGTGGGGAGCAGCTGCTTGAGGGGGTATTTTTATTTTTTTATATATATACTTTGAAATAATTGTAAACGTTTTTTACATAGAAGGAAAATATTATGAATGTTATTTATCTTCGCAAAACTCCTCATCCTGCCCATGGTCAGTAGGGGACACCGATGGGCTTGGAAAGGCCGCCGTCCGTCGGATGGGACGTTAAGCCGTGGCCCCGTGTGTGGGAGAGCCATACCCTGTGCACGTTAAAGAACACGCTGGATGGCCTTGACGGAGGCTACCATCTGTCTCCCAACAGCTGTTCCAGTGGGTCCCCTCCCCCAACCTTCTCTGAGCCTTCGGGGTCCTTGTGGCCTGGCCATTTAGCCCATGGTGTGCAAAAAAGTGCCGCTCAGAGGTAAAATAACCCAACGTTAAAGAACACGCTGGATGGCCTTGACGAAGGCTACCATCTGTCTCCCAACAGCTGTTCCAGTGGGTCCCCTCCCCCAACCTTCTCTGAGCCTTCGGGGTCCTTGTGGCCTGGCCATTTAGCCCATGGTGTGCAAAAAAGTGCCGCTCAGAGGTAAAATAACCCAACGTTAAAGAACACGCTGGATGGCCTTGACGGAGGCTACCATCTGTCTCCCAACAGCTGTTCCAGTGGGTCCCCTCCCCCAACCTTCTCTGAGCCTTCGGGGTCCTTGTGGCCTGGCCATTTAGCCCATGGTGTGCAAAAAAGTGCCGCTCAGAGGTAAAACAATCCAATCCTCGTCCTGCCCATGGTCAGTAGGGGATACCGATGGGCTTGGAAAGGCCGCCGTCCGTCGGATTGGGACGTTTACTTCCAGAGTCCGTGTTCCGGGAGAGCTATACCCTGTGCACGTTAAAGAACACACTGGATGGCCTTGATTTCCGTATTATGTCAATAATAACTGAGATACAGAATTCGGGAACATCTTAAATAATCATTTTTTGAAAAGTATGACTGACGACAATTTAAAGATCTGAAATCTGTTTCAACCTAAATAAAACAATTCTAGAGAACGAATTTTCTTCCTTATTTGTTAGTGAGCTAGGTGATATATGGTATGGATAACTTTTAAGGAAGTTACAAACAATTTTCTCGGAACAGGAAGGTGCCCAACTGTAAACATCTAGTTCAGGATATGTTGAAAGCATTTCTGGAATTGGGTTTGCATGTCGTTGAAAGTTATTTTTTTTATTCCCACTTAGATATTTCTTCGGAAAATTTAGTGGTATAAGCGATGAACAAGGAGGATTCTTTCATTAGGATATTTCAGCTATGGAGAAAAGGTAGCAAGACAAATGGAACGGACGATGATGAGGGCGGGGGTGGCTCAGTCGGTAGCGCGCCAGGCTCATAATCTGTAGTTCCCAGGTTCGAGTCCCAGCTGGGTCAGCGTTGAGATTTATCTCCGCAAAATTTCCCCGCCCTGTTCACGGTCAGTAGGGGACACCGATGGGCTTGGCAAGGCCGCCGTCCGTCGGATGGGACGTTAAGCCGTGGCCCCGTGTGCGGGAGAGCCATACCCTGTGCACGTTAAAGAACACGCTGGATGGCCTTGACGGGAGGCTACCATCTGTCTCCTAACAGCTGTTCTAGTGGGTCCCCTCCCCCAACCTTCTCTGAGTCTTCAGGGTCCATGTGACCTGGCCATTTAGCCCATGGTGTGCAAAAAAGTGCCGCTCAGAGGTAAAACAACGCAATCCAACACAATGGCTTGGAGAAGGTTTGGAAGAGGATGTATTGGAGAGCTATTAGGAGACAATGGAATTCTCGTGTTTAGGCCATCCTGTGTGTTATTGTGAATAGGACATGGCTCTACTTTACATGGGGCCATGACTTAGCTTCTGATCCGACGGTCGATAGCCTTTCCAAACCCATCGATGTCTCCATTTTCACCGAGGGTGAAAATAGAGTGGAGGTTAGAATGAAAACATTCTTGATTGGTTGTTTTTGCCTCTGAGCGGGGGTGTCTCAGTCGGTAGCGCGCCAGGCTCGTAATCTGTAGTTCCCAGGTTCGAGTCCCAGCTGGGTCAGCGTTGAGATTTATTTCCGCAAAATTTTTATGATAAACACAAAGGACCCACGGTCAGTAGGGGACACCGATGGGCTTGGAAAGGCCGACGTCCGTCGGATGGGACGTTAAGCCATGACCCCGTGTGCGGGAGAGCCATACCCTGTGTACGTTAAAGAACACACTGGATGGCCTTGACGGGAGGCTATCATCTGTCTCCCGACAGCTGTTCTAGTGGGTCTCCTCCCCCAACCTTCTCTGAGTCTTCGGGGTCCATGTGACCTGGCCATTTAGCCCATGGTGTGCAAAAAAGTGTCGCTCAGAGGTAAAACAACCCAACAACCCAACTTTCTGTACACGCTGAGAAAAATGTCCAGGTCACAAAGACCTCATAAGGTTTAGAGAAGGTTTGGGAAGGGTATTCACTGGACAGTTATTAGGAGACAAATTGAAGTCTCATGTGTAGGTCATCCTGTGTGTTCTTTAGTGCGAGTAGGATATGACTCTCCTGTACATGGGACCATGACTTCTCATCTGATAGACGGCTGCCTTTCCAAATCCATCGGTGCCCCCTGTTTTCATCGAGGATGAAAGTAGGGTGGAAGTTAGTGGAGATAAATATCATTGCTGGCACAGTTGTGACACGAACCTGGGAGCCGCAAATTTCAAGCCTGGTTCCATAACCTGCTAAGCAATTGCCCTCCCCTGAAGCATTCTTGAGCATCAAATACAAAAGAAAAATTGTCTTGAGCCGGTGGGTTACACACATCAATTTTAACAATTAGAACTGTGGAACTATTTTAACTTTATTTGTTTTTAATCTCGAACATTTTAACGATATACTTTGTTGAAAAATTAGTATGTGCATTAATAAATGAAAATGAATTTGTTGCTCATCCACTAGTGAATAAATAGCAGCCTTGTCTATTTATCCACTAGTGAATAAATAGCAGCCTTGTCTATCCACTAGTGAATAAATAGCAGCCTTGTCTATTTATCCACTAGTGAATAAATAATAGCCTTGGCTATTTATCCGCTAGTGAATAAATAGTAGCGTTGGCTATTGTGTAAGATCAAGGTAACTAGAATAACTCGAAATATTTAATAAATATTTAGGTTCTTTTTTTTATGATAAACACAAAGGACAAAGTTTCTCTGTGAGCCGGAAGTGAAAAACTATTGTCTGTCGTTGATACATCTTCATCCGGTTTTATCAACTGTGGCTGTTGGACAAGGCTACCCACCTCTACATGGAACAGTGAAACATCCCGAAGTGGCATTTCCCCCTTTTCGACCTTTTGCCTCAAGGGTTTGGTTCAAAGAAGCGAGTCATAACTCGCTCATTTACTCCCGATGCATGGTGCACTGGATATTGTGAGGAGTCGTCACCAGTATTAGATAAAACAAATAGAGCACAGCCGACTTTTTTTGGCAGCATACTGACATAGCGCTGCTATTAGGCACAGGTATCCCCGGCAGGCTCCTTAACAGGTCGAGGGAATTGCAGTTCCGCGAGTTATATTTGTGCCTCTGACACTGGCTGGCAGGAACCACCTCGCTGACACTGAGCGAGGCCTTCGCTAAAGGCACTACACAAGGTCAAGTGCTGGAAATGGCTTTCATGAAGTTGGCCGTTACAGCACCAGGCACAGATGTTGGGTGTCACGCTTTGGCAGAGAGAGACCTTTGAGTTGTGTAGATGATGTTTACTAGGGCTGGAACATAACCGACGGGTAGGTGCGTGGGCTTGTGTAATGTTGTCAGCCGTTGAGGCCGAAATGAATGGTATCTTCTTTTATCATGATAATGGATTACGAAAAGCGAGACCTCTTAAATGTACCACAGAGCCAGGTAAATGTGCTGCTACGATGATTTGTGTTTGCATCTTCTTTCAAGAATAAGATTTCACGGTAGAGTAGATCCATTGTTTCTTTGGTCCTATGCAGATAAATTGATTTTAGAATTAGTGCAGAATCATCTTATGTATAACTTATGAGTTATAAACCGTCCTATCGACCGAGCAGTTAGCGTGTTTGGCTATAGAGCAAAGGAACTTGGGTTCGAGTCTCGGATAAGACATGAACATTTTCTTTCTGATGAGTTGTCAGCTTATTTAATGATTCTTCTGTATAATGTATTAGCTGCAAAAATATATAAAACTTCTACAGATAGATTAAAATTTTTAAGCCTTTTATCCTACAGCAATTTATATAAATATAATTTAATAATTAAAAATTTTTTTGACGAAACTTACAAACTAAAAATTCAACATAATAAAAATGCAAGGTTATTACAAATTGCCAAATTTTCGAAATAATTACGGGAAACATACCTCCGATTATCAAGTACCACTTATATTTAACGCTATTCCAAAAGAATTACTAAATATAGATTCTTTTAAAAGACTTAAAATGGAATTAAAAACTTATTTGTTATTTTCTATTTAGCTGATTTTTATGTGTTGTGTTTTGTGGATTTATTTGATGTACACCATTTTTGTGGCTGAATGACCTATGTTGAATTTAATTTATTCATTTTCCTGCAGATAAGCTATTTAGCTTTGCGGGTCAAATGGTAAATGTATTTGTATTCTTAACTCTTACGAATAAAAATTTTATTCTTTAAAAAAAAAAGCTCGTGCCAGATATTCGTGACAAGGGGCTGTTACAAGAGTAATTTATTTTTTATGGATTAGAGTAATTATTTAAGATGGTTTGTCAGCAAATAATGAATGATTTGGTTAATAGTTGTAATCGGTATTTTCCCTCAATATAAATATTTGTTGGATTTTTATAGCAATATGAACATTGCAATCTCCATTTTTTTTTTAGCTTTGTTGAATATAAAAAGAAAAACAAAGGCCGTTTGGATAGAATTGACTGTGTAATTTAATTTTTCCTGAAAAAAATTCGAATTTTTAATAAACCTTTTGCTAAGATTTAAGGAATATGAAAATACTATATTTTCATTAGTTAGGCGGATCAGTCGGTAGCGTGCCAAATTTATATAACTTGTAGTTCCCAGTTTCGAATTCCGACTGCGCTAGTGTTGATATTTTTACCACCTTTAACCCCCCCCCCCCTTCCACCCGTCCTCAGTGAGAAAGGGGATACCGATGGACTTGGAAAAGGCCACCTTTCTTCGGTGGGATGTTAAACCCTATCTCCGAGTGCAGGTCAGCCATACCTTGTGCACGCTAAACAACCCACTGGATGGCCTTAAGGGGAGGATTTCATCTATCTCGCAACAGCGGTCCGGTGGGTTCCCTACCCTCACCGTTCTCTGTGCCCTTCGGGTACTTATGACCCTCCGCAAAATTTCCCGCCCTGCCCACGGTCAGTAGGGGACACCGATGGGCTTGGAAAGGCCGCCGTCCGTCGGGTGGGACGTTAAGCCGTGACTCCGTGTGCGGGAGAGCCATACCCTGTGCACGTTAAAGAACACGCTGGATGGCTTTGACGGGAGGCTACCATCTGTCTCCCAACAGCTGTTCCAGTGGGTCCCCTCCCCCAACCTTTACTGAGCCTTCGGGGTCCATGTGACCTGGCCATTTAGCCCATGGTGTGCAAAAAAGTGCCGCTCAGAGGTAAAACAACACAACGTTAAAGAACACGCTGGATGGCCTTGACGGGAGGCTACCGTCTGTCTCCCAACAGCTGTTCCAGTAGGTCCCCTCCCACATCCTTCTCTGAGCCTTTGGGGTCCATTTGACCTGGCCATTTAGCCCATGGTGTGCAAAAAAGTGCCGCTCAGAGGTAAAACAACACAACGTTAAAGAACACGCTGGATGGCCTTAACGGGAGGCTACCATCTGTCTCCCAACAGCTGTTCCAGTGGGTTCCCTCTCCCAACCTTCTCTGAGCCTTCGGGGTCCTTGTGACCTGGTCATTCAGCCCATGGTGTGCAAAAAACTGCCGCTCAGAGGTAAAACAACCCAATTCTTATGACCTTCCATTTAGCCAACTCTGTGCAAATAAGTGCCGCTCAGACATAAAAGAACCCAACCCATAAATGAGCTAAATTCCCTTGACTTCTTTAAGATGTATCCTAAATTCCCTTAATTTCAAGGTAAATTTCTCAATCTTCGTGAAATAATTGAATCCTCTATTTCGTAGAAGGAGAAATAAAAACTCCTAGAAAGGGCAATGCTCTCGGCTTTTGATGTCTAGCGCTTTCTTTTTTAGAAAAATCGATTCTTGTGAAATCGAACGAAATAGAGAGTCACTGAATGGCATTTCTTTCTTCTAGCCCACCAAAATAGAGTGACTGAATCGGAACTCCTGTGTTGGTCGATGCAGAAGTGCCTACTTCAGGGTGTTATTAAGAATCTTGTACGATGACACAATGCGCACTCAGCTCGAACGGGGGTAGAGGTAGCTCAGTCGGTAGCGCGCCAGGCTCCTAATTCGAGTCCCAGCTATGTCAGCGTTGAGATTTATCTCCGCAAAACTCCTCGCCCTGCCCACGGTCAGTAGGGGACACCGATGGGCTTGGAAAGGCCGCCGTCCGTCGGATGGGACGTTAAGCCGTGGCCTCGTGTGCGGGAGAGCCATACCCTGTGCACGTTAAAGAACACGCTGGATGGCCTTGACGGGAGGCTACCATCTGTCTCCCAATAGCTGTTCCAGTGGGTCCCCTCCCCCAACCTTCTCTGAGCCTTCGGGGTCCATGTGACCTGGCCATTTAGCCCATGGTGTGCAAAAAAGTGCCGCTCAGAGGTAAAACAACCCAACCCGTGGCCGAGTGGTTAGCACGCGTGGCTACTGATCTAAGGGACCTGGGTTCGAGCCCTGGGTAAGGCATGGCTGTTTGTGTCGTTTTTCTGCTGAGGTCCTGCCATCCTCTCAGACCTTCTACTATGGCATATAAACTGACATGCTCCTGTCAGACCTCTGTGGCAAGCAGCTGCTTGAGGGGGTATTTATTTATTTATTATATTCAAAGGGGGATAATGTTGCATACTTGATTTCTCGAATGGATCTATTGATTTTCTTTTATTTTGCTCAGTTTTTTTCCTTTCCTTTTTGGAGTTATGGACATTCATAATGGTTTATTGTTTTTTATGATAATTGTATCAATCATGGTCAAACGCTAAAGCTTGTTCAATCGGCCTTTGCGTGGTCTATTACAGGTGGAGCATTGTCAAGGATGAAAAGAGAATAAACAAGCTTAGATATGAAGCAGGAACTAAAGTTATTTTGTTAAAAGAGCATAACGGAGCAGAAACTTCATGTCAAAAATGAAGGTATATATATAAGAGGCATTTCATCTAGCCCCTGGATACCAACCACGAGTTCTCTGGAAACTTAAAAGAATATTGTATTCATTGATTTGGGTTAAATTGAAATAAAACGAGGTTAAATCCGCTTCCTCACTGAATTTAGGTGAAATTTCTCATTGATGAGGCCAGTGTTTCTCAACCTCTGTTTCAAAGAGGCTTCGGGGCGGGGGTGGCTCAGTCTACAGACTGAGCCACCCCCGCCCCGAAGCACCCCGAGCCGCCCCGAGCGCACCAGGCTCGTAATCTGTAGTTCCCAGGTTCGAGTCCCAGCTGGGTCAGCGTTGAGATTTATCTCCGCAAAATTCCCCGCCTTGCCCACGGTCAGTAGGGGACACAGATGGGCTTGGAAAAGCCGTTCGTTGTCCGTCGGATGGGACGTTAAGCCGTGACCCCGTGTGCGGGAGAGCCATATCCTGTGCACGTTAAAAACACGCTGGATGGCCTTGACGGGAGCACTAGCGCAGTCCTTGACGGTTCCACTAGCGCAGTCGGAATTCGAACCTGGGAACTACAAGTTATTTAAATTTAGCACGCTACCGACTGATAGAAGATTTCCTCCCCCAACCTTCTCTGAGCCTTCGGGGTCCATGTGACCTGGCCATTTAGCCCATGGTGTGCAAAAAAGTGCCGCTCAGTGGTAAAACAGCCCAACCCAACTCACCTGTTCCAGCATCGAGATTTATCTCCGCAAAATTCCCCACCCTGCCCTCGGTCAGTAGGGAACACCGATGGGCTTGGAAAGTCCACCGTCTTTGGATGTGACTTTAAGCTGTGGGCTCGGGTGTGGAAGAGCCACACTCTCTGCATGTTAAAGAACACGCTGGATTACCATGACGGGAGGCTACCATCTGTCTCCTAATAGCTGTCAAGTGGGTTCCCTTTCCCTAACTTTCTCTGATCCTTTGAGGTCCTTGTGACTTGGCCATTTAATCTATTGTGTGGAAAATAAAAAGTGCCGTTCAGAGGTTAAACAAAGCTTATCAATTGTAGGGAATTTCTTTTTGCTTCTTTTAACACTTTTATGTGTTAAGAAGAAATTAATTATTAAGTTTATTATGCGGGAAATATATGATGAATTTGGTGAATAGCTCCCCATGGAATTTGTGATATCATTATTGAAATATTGCCGCACGTCCTATTCTGAGTCTTTGGAATCCATGTGACCTTAACCCTTTCAGGACCATAAAGTTTCTAAGAGTAAATATCAGTATGTAACTGTTTATTTTAGTTTGTTTAGACGTAAAATAAATAAAAATCATAAGAAAAATACATAACAATGTGTAGTTTTTTTGGAATTTTTTGGGAAATATTTTTCCCAATGGACTATAAAGGTAACACAAATTATAGTTAGGCTTATTATGCAATGTCTTTTATTTATTGGTTTATTAGAACAAAATGTTAACTAAAATAATACAAAATTATGAAATAAAATTACTATACAAAATGATGTGCTAATTATGATATTCTGCGAAGCAATTTCTTTTGGTAGTGAGGCAAAGATGGACATTGCACATAGTACATATATTATGCGTCCTGACAGTTCTGTTTTTGTTTTCTAAACGTTCCCGTTTACGTAATTGCGTTCGGCATACGTTCTATTTTGACATTCTGTATAAAAAATGCAGATAAGGTTATAATTAAATACGACAATCACCAATTTTAAAATTGGGAAAAATGTTTCCCTTGGTCGTGAAAAGGTTAAGTACATCTCGTTGTAAAACAAAAAATCATTCAAAGACAAACCCTACCTAGCTCGTAAAAGAATGACAACAATGGGTCATTTAAATAAATTTGACGGAAAATAAAACTGAAGCAGGAATTGTATTGAATTTAGTTTCGAATTATTCTTGAATTAAAAAAGAGAACATTCTGACGGAACCTTCAGAATGTAATTTGCGATAACCATTTTCTGGCTTATGAAGGTTTTATTGTTTTAACCCAAATAAGCGACTCGCTCTTTGCATTTTATTTTTCCGTTCTACTTTTGCTTCCCAATTCTCTGTTTTCCTTTGCTACGACGTTAAAAGTCCGCAAATGGGGGTGGCTCAGTCGGTAGCGCGCCAGGCTCGTAATCTGTAGTTCCCAGGTTCGAGTCCCAGCTGGGTCAGCGTTGAGATTTATCTCCGCAAAATTTCCCGCCTTGCCCACGGTCAGTAGGGGACACCGATGGGCTTGGAAAGTCCGCCGTCCGTCGGATGGGATGTTAAGCCGTGGCCTCGTGTGCGGGAGAGCCATACCCTGTACACGTTAAAGAACACGCTGGATGGCCTTAACGGGAGACTACCATCTGTCTCCCAACAGCTGTTCCAGTGGGTCCCCTCCCCAAACCTTCTCTGAGCCTTCGGGGTCCATGTGACCTGGCCATTTAGCCCATGGTGTGCAAAAAAGTGCTGCTCAGAGGTAAAACAACCCAACCTCAGTCAGTAGGGGACACCGATGGGCTTGGAAAGGCCGCCGTCCGTCGGATGGGAGGTTAAGCCGTGGCCACGTGTGCGTGAGAGCCATATCCTGTGCATGTTAAATAACACACTGGATGATCTTGACGGGAGGCTACCATCTGTCTCCCAACAGTTGTTCCAGTGGGTCCACTCCCCCCAACCTTCTCTGAGCCTTCGGAAATTCTTCTTGCCCATGTGACCTGGCATTTAGCCCATGGTGTGCAAAAAAGTGCCGCTCAGAGGTAAAACAACCCAACCCAAAGCCTTTGGGGTCCATGTGACCTGGCCATTTAGCCCATGCTGTGCAAAAAAAGTGCCGCTCAGAGGTAAAACAACCCAACCCAAAGCCTTCGGGGTCCATGTGACCTGGCCATTTAGCCCATGGTGTGCAAAAAAGTGCCGCTCAGAGGTAAAACAACCCAACCCAAAGCCTTCGGGGTCCATGTGACCTGACCATTTAGCCCATGGTGTGCAAAAAAGTGCCGCTCAGAGGTAAAACAACCCAACCCAAAGCCTTCGGGGTCCATGTGACCTGGCCATTTAGCCCATGGTATGCAAAAAAGTGCCGCTCAGAGGTAAAACAACCCAACCCAAAGCCTTCGGGGTCCATGTGACCTGGCCATTTAGCCCATGGTGTGCAAAAAAGTGCCGCTCAGAGGTAAAACAACCCAACCCAAAGCCTTCGGGGTCCATGTGACCTGGCCATTTAGCCCATGGTGTGCAAAAAAGTGCCGCTCAGAGGTAAAACAACCCAACCCAAAGCCTTCGGGGTCCATGTGACCTGGCTATTTAGCCCATGGTGTGCAAAAAAGTGCCGCTCAGAGGTAAAACAACCCAACCCAAAGCCTTCGGGGTCCTTGTGACCTGGCCATTTAGCCCATGGTGTGTAAAAAAGTGCCGCTCAGAGGTAAAACAACCCAACCCAAAGCCTTCGGGGTCCATGTGACCTGGCTATTTAGCCCATGGTGTGCAAAAAAGTGCCGCTCAGAGGTAAAACAACCAAACCCAAAGCCTTCAGGGTGCATGTGACCTGGCCATTTAGCCCATGGTGTGCAAAAAAGTGCCGCTCAGAGGTCCGCATACAAGTGCAGCTCTTCCGTAATGGCAAATATTAAACTGGGAAATCTTCGCGTTTTACGTATGCTGCTAAAAGCACCGAAAGGATAAATTCTAAACTGTTTGTCTCGTTTATTCGAAAAGTGATATAAAGACTTCATCTTCTTGACGTGGCCCCACTAATTTCCATTTTTTATGCCCTTAAAAAGGCACTTGGAAGCTGTTTTCAGGGACTCGTTTCACTGCTTCTAACGGAGAACTCAAAGGTTACTTCCTGACTATGACGTCATTTAAGCTGTTTATTTCAGGAACTCTTTTATGATGCTGACAACTAGAACGTATAGATGATGTTTTAGGTGTCTAATTATGTAGTAGACGCAGATACCATCCCAGAATAACCATGAAATGGAAATGCTGTAGTTATCAATATTTATAGGTGAAGGTAGCTCAGCCGGTAACGTGCCAAACTCGTAATCTACAGTTCCCAGTTTCGGGTCCCAACTCTCAGTGCCAATGTTGTGATTTTGAGATTTGCATCCGCTAACCCTTCTCCCCCCCTCACTGCCCTCAGATAGAAAAATGACATTGATGGGCTTGGAAAGGCCGCCGTCAGTCGGATGGAATGTAAAACTGAGGCCCCGTGTTCACGAGAGTCATACCCTTTTCACGTCGAAAAACACACTAAATGGCCTTGACGGAAGACTTCCACCTGCGTCTCCTGGGGCGGGGGTGGCTCAGTCGGTAGCGCGCCAGGCTCGTAATCTATAGTTCCCAGGTTCGAGTCCCAGCTGGGTCAGCGTTGAGATTTATCTCCGCAAAATTTCCCGCCCTGCCCACGGTCAGTAGGGGACACCGATGGGCTTGGAAAGGCCGCCGTCCGTCGGATGGGACGTTAAGCCGTGGCGCAGTGTGCGGGAGAGCCATACCCTGTGCACGTTAAAGAACACGCTGGATGGCCTTGACGGGAGGCTACCATCCCAACAGCTATTCCAGTGGGTCTCCTCCCCCAACCTTCTCTGAGCCTTTGGGGTCCATGTGACCTGACCATTTACCCCATGGTGTGCAAAAAAGTGCCGCTCAGAGGTAAAACAACACAACGTTAAAGAACATCCTGGATGGCCTTGACGGGAGGCTACCATCTGTCTCCCAACAGCTATTCCAGTAGGTCCCATCCCCCAACCTTCTCTGAGCCTTCGGGGTCCATGTGACCTGGGCATTTAGCCCATGGTGTGCAAAAAAGTGCCGCTCAGAGGTAAAACAACACAACGTTAAAGAAAACGCTGGATGGCCTTGACGGGAGGCTACCATCTGTGACTCCCAACAGCTGTTCCAGTGGGTCTCTCCCCTAACCTTGTCTGAGCCTTCGGGGTCTTTGTGACCTGGCCATTTAACCCACCATTTAACCCAGAGGTAAAACAACCCAAACCAGATCTTCTGTATGGCGTATTAAACTGATGGCAAGCAGCTGCTTGAGTGATAGTTTTTGTTTATATATATGGAACTGTATCCAGTTTTCTGTCCAGGTGTTTTTGTGATGTATATTAATCTTGCGTATGCTCGAAACCTGAATTTCGGTGGCAGTATTTGGGCCTAAGCATGGAAAGCGATTCCGATTGACAATCAGCTGAAGTTTTGACTAGCTCAATTATTAGGCCGGAAGTTTTGTATTGTTTTAAACACAAAGGATTGAGATAACCTAAAGGCCTTTTTAGCTTGTCCTAGTTTCTAATACAAAAACGAACACGTACATTAGGATATACCCGTTGCATAGTATGCAGGTTCGTTAACCACTAGTTTCGTTTTTAAATAGACTGCACTTTCCTCTGCACCTTTTCCTGTTTGTTTCCATCTGGTAAGAACATTTCTTTTTCACTTTCGACATCTTACGTGCAGCCGCTGAGGCATATTCATTTTATGCGTCTTCCGTATTTCACTATCTCTGATCTTAGTCTTCTCTCTTTTTTTTCCCCTAACGGGAATGTTTTGCATCTTTAATATCTCCATTCCCATCGTGAAGGTCACCGTGGATGGCAGGAGCTGTAGCAGCGACTCAAGTGTTGCCGAAGCGCACATTCTGCTGCAGAAGATCCCAGAGGTTGTTGTTACCAGGCAGTGCAAACGGTGAGGCCGCTCACTCGACACGCATGAGCCCGAGGGGCAAAGGTAGGGGAGAAGAGAGGGATGCTTGAGAGGAGGAGGACTTTGTGAAAGTGGGGGGGAGAGAGGCGGAGGAGAAGTGAGGCCGTGTCTGGCACACACGTGGCTACTGTGAGATAGGGAATTTGCCAATCTTCCAAACTCGGTTCAGGCAGTTTGGTGTTTGTAATCAGATCGTGGTGAGGAGACTTTTCGAAGCGAAGGACGAAATTAAGCGGCTAAGTAGGATGGCATATGCGATATAGTGGAAGGAATGAGTAGTCAATAAATTGAGATAAAAATGTTAAAATATATCGCTCCCTACGATTCAGGAAGCCTTGCAGTCTGATCGAATTGTACTTGCATAACTGTTGCATGATGATTTGTAACAAGTTTGATTGAATCAAGTTTGAAGAAATCAGTTCTTATAAGTATTATCCATAGGGTGCATGACGGGTTGACAGGCCCATGATTAATATAAATACCATTTTGGTTTAAGTATAAATATGTGAGGAAATAAGAGTGATATCGTTCCGGGCTCGTAATTTGCAGTTTCCAGGTTTGAGCCCACACTTGTTCCATCTCGTTGAAATTTATTTCCACTAACTCGGTCAGAAAGGATACACCAGTGGGCTTAGAATGCCTTCTGTCCGTCTGATGGACTTTTAAATAAGCTGTTGCCCAACGTGCTGGAAAGCAAATATGCTAAAGAACATATTGGGTGGCTTGACAGGAGGCGTTCATCTGTCTCCTAACAATTTCCCCAACCTTCTCTGAGCCCTCGGGGTCTTTGTGACCTACCCATTTAGCTCCATTATGTACATAAAAGTGCCACTGAGAGTAAAAATAATATTTGACATGGGTTCAAAGCCGGATTTAGTAGGAGGGGGGAAGGCATGTCCGTTCTTTCAGAATATTAATATTGGGAATTGAAGTAAAAAAATACGTTTTTTTAATAATTTTTTTAAAAACTAGTAAAACTGGAGGAAAAATAATTCTATAGTGAAAGGCGTTCCGTCTAGTTCTAGCCATTCCCCCCTCCCCATTAAGGGGCGGGGTGGCTCAGTCGGTAGCGCGCCAGGCTCGTAATCTGTAGTTCCCAGGTTCGAGTCCCAGCTGGGTCAGCATTGAGATTTATCTCCGCAAAATTCCCCGCCCTGCCCGCGGTCAGTAGGGGAAAGACCGCCGTCCGTCGGATGGGACGTTAAGCCGTGTGTCACCCGTGTGCGGGAGAGCCATACCCTGTGCACGTTAAAGAACACGCTGGATGGCCTTGACGGGAGGCTACCATCTGTCTCCCAACAGCTGTTCCAGTGGGTCCCCTCCCCAACCTTCTCTGAGCCTTCGGGGTCCATGTGAGCTGGCCATTTAGCCCATGGTGTGCAAAAAAGTGCCGCTCAGAGGTAAAACAAACCAACGTTAAAGAACACGCTGGATGGCCTTGACGGGAGGCTACCATCTGTCTCCCAACAGCTGTTCCAGTGGGTCCCCTCCCCCAACCTTCTCTGAGCCTTCGGGGTCCATGTGACCTGGCCATTTAGCCCATGGTGTGCAAAAAAGTGCCGCTCAGAGGTAAAACAACCCAACCCTCCCCATTATTTTTCTTTAGATCCAGAGATGCATGGTTTTCTAACATGTTAGGCGTTTCCTTCCAACCGAACCTTTTGCAGCGTACCTCCATTCACAAGTAACGTAACTTCTTCAATGCACCTATTGTTAAGAGAATTCTCTCCCCCACATAATTGTATGGAAATGTCTTTTCCATGTCGTAATAGCTCGGTTCATTCGGATAGACACACGAGCGACCTCGTCTTCTCCCCCCGATTACTTCGACCACGTGTCCTACTTTTTTCCATACTTTGGCTAACGTAAAGAGGCCATATATGGGTTACTCAGTGCTCAACCCGGCGAGGTACTTTACCGAATTATTTTAAATCTGCTTCTGAGGAATGACAGTAAACTGCGTGGATGAATTCTTTTCACTGTGTGCGGTCACGATATTTGGCACGAATTTGGAAAAGTGAATTATGGCATGGAAGATAGGAAAGACAATTTCTGCATTAGCTGAGGTCACTCTCCACTCGATGACCCAGTGAAAAGATTGAGTCCAGCGCAGGTGAGGAGAGGCACGGACGACAAGGTTCGTAACTTGATTTTTGTAGATAGCTTTGAGATTTTCCCCCCTTCTACCCTCTTGACTTGATGGAAGGCTGGAGTTTTGCCCAGTGCGTCTCATAATCTGATGCCCTCGAGTCCTCACTGTGTCTGCCTTAAAATTTACTCCGCTATCTCTCCCCTCCCCCTGGGGCGGGGGTGGCTCAGTCGGTAGCGCGCCAGGCTCATAATCTGTAGTTCCCAGGTTCGAGTCTCAGCTGCGTCAGCGTTGAGATTTATCTCCGCAAAATTCCCCGCCCACGGTCAGTAGGAGACACCGATGGGCTTGGAAAGGCCGCCGTCTGTCGGATGGGACGTTAAGCCGTGGCCCCGTGTGCGGGAGAGCCATACTCTGTGCACGTTAAAGAACACTCTGGATGGCCTTGACGGGAGGCTACCATCTGTCTCCCAACAGCTGTTCCAGTGGGTCCCCTCCCCCAACCTTCTCTGAGCCTTCGGGGTCCATGTGACCTGGCCATTTAGTCCATGGTGTGCAAAAAAGTGCCACTCAGAGGTAAAACAACCCAAAGCTTCAATATGGTTATATACATAGATTATCCCCCTAAACCTTGTGGCTTGTCAGCATCATTAAAATATAATTATCTCCATAAAGTGACTTTTTCCGCACCTTGTATATTATTTATAAATATGATTAAGACCCTGATTCTGGGGAATAGAGGGGCATGTAACCGGAATAAGCCAGAGTGAAACAAAACACTGGAACCATATACTTTTTTCGCAAATTGTTTCCTCCAAATAGTACATGCTTCGTTTTAGCCCGCTTTACGAAATTTTTTTTGTTGCATTTATTAAATTTTGGAAGAATGTAGTAATTTGTTGACTTTTTTACCTTCGTTCGTTTATTAGAATTCTCTAAAGGAGTTGTCGGTGGGTGGATGTATGACCCTCGTGGTTACTACCTGCTCCGTATGAGTATTTAACAAGTTGTATCAAATTAAAAACGATCAATAAAATTTATTTATAAATTATGAAGTTTATCAGTAACCAGAAGTTATATTTGTACGCGATAAATTAACATAATGAAACTGAACTTTTATAAGATCTCTCTCTCTACAAACAAGGATCTGTTTATAGCCAACTAGCTAAGTACAACTTCAGTTTTATTTCAAACTAAGGTGATTTAACTGCCTATCTTACACTACACCAGCACTCAATTTACAGATAGAACCTTTACACTTTGATAATACTGGAGTCCCATGTTTACAGGATATTTTCTGTGCTATATTGAATACTAGACAACTGTTTTTACAACATTAAAATTCATAGCAAATAAAAAAATTATTCAAGCAGGTACTTGCGGTTGAAATTTGACTGGGTTTTTAGGTTGGGTTGTTTTACCTCTGAGCGGCACTTTTTGCACACCATGGACTAAATGGCCAGGTCACATTGGACCCCGAAGGCTCAGAGAAGGTTTGGGGAGGGGACCCACTGGAACAGCTGTTGGGAGACAGATGATAGCCTCCCGTCAAGGCCATCCAGCGTGTTCTTTAACGTTGGGTTGTTTTACCTCTGAGCGCCACTTTTTTGCACACCATGGGCTAAATGGCCAGGTCACATGGACCCCGAAGGCTCAGAGAAGGTTTGGGGAGGGGACCCACTGGAACAGCTGTTGGGAGACAGACGGTAGCCTCCCGTCAAGGCCATCCAGCGTGTTCTTTAACGTTGGGTTGTTTTACCTCTGAGCGGCACTTTTTGCGCACCATGGGCTAAATGGCCAAGTCACATGGACCCCGAAGGCTCAGAGAAGGTTTGGGGAGGGGACCCACTGGAACAGCTGTTAGGAGACAGATGGTATCCAGCGTGTTCTTTAACGTGCAAAGGGTATGGCTCTCCCGTATACGGGGCCACGGCTTAACGTCCCATCCGACGGACGGCGGCCTTTCCAAGCCCATCGGTGTCCCCTACTGACCGTGGGCAGGGCGGGGAATTTTGCGGAGATAAATCTCAACGCTGACTCAGCTGGGACTCGAACCTGGGAACTACAGATTGCGAGCCTGGCGCGCTACCGACTGAGCCACCCCCGCCCCAAAAATCTGACTGGGACTATCAGTAGAATGCACCACAGAGAAAGTATACGAGGAAGGCTAGACCGCAGCATAAAGACAACATAAGAAACATCCAAGCCTTATTCACTACAGATTCATCTGGTTTCAAAATAATACAAAACGCTCAGACCCGAAACTATTCCACAGTTAAATCTAACAACAAATTAAATTTCGGTCATGCCATTTTACTGTATCCAATCACACACACGGTCGTATCAGAATAATATGACCACCTACCATAGTATATGTATGGTGGGTGGTCATATTATTCTGATGCGACTGTGTATATCGTAGGGCAACTCGGAAAAATTGTCAAATGAGTTTTTATAATGACCAGAGCATTTACTGAAGACTAATTGTTGACCTGAGTGGTTAACAGTATATGCCTAAGAGCATACTTGTGCGAAGTCAAGAATCGAATACTGAAGTGATAACAGTAACTCTCTTCATTCCACTCTATAAAGCCCATCGGTGTCCGATGGCTATATATGCCATCGGACCATCGGACAAAGAATCGAATGCTGAAGTGATAACAGTAACTCTCTTCACTCCACTCTATAAAGCAACTATCTAGCATACTGGATATTTAGTTTAAGGTATTCGCTTTGAGAGGTTAATAATTTATGCTCATTAGCTTTATCATGAGCAAAATGGGGCGGGGGGGAGGGCTCAGTCGGTAGCGCGCCAGACTCGTAATCTGTAGTTCCCAGGTTCGAGTCCCAGCTGGGTCAGCGTTGAGATTTATCTCCGCAAAATTCCCCGCCCTGTCCACGGTCAGTAGAGGACACAGATGGGCTTGGAAAAGCCGTTGTCCGTCGGATGGGACGTTAAGCCGTGATCCCTTGTGCGGGATATCCTGTGCTCGTTAAAAACACGCTGGATGGCCTTGACGGAAGGCTACGACCTATCTTCCAACAGCTGTTCCAGTGGGTCCCCTCCCCCAACCTTCACTGAGCCTTCGGGGTCCATGTGACCTGGCCATTTAGTCCATGGTGTGTAAAAAAGTGCCGCTCAGAGGTAAAACAACCCAACCCAACCGTTAAGGCCTCCAGCGTGTTCTTTGTCGTACACGAGACTGCGGTTTAACTCCCTATCCGATGGACGGTGATCTTTCTGCCACCAACGATGTCTCCTATTTCACTGAGGGCAGAACAGAATTTAGCGAAGAAAAATCTCAACGTTGGCCCAGTTGGGAGTTGAACTGTGAATTGCAGATTACGAACCTGGCGCGCTACCGACTGAGCTACGAATATCTGTCCGCAATCGGATCGCTTTACCACGATCAAAATTGATGGACAGGAGCAGGCCTTCTACTACCTGCTTTTTCCTAGACGGTTCAAAAGCAAAGCCCCGTTCCCCCACCTTCTTCGCCTCGTAGGTCACTGACACGACAGGGTCACGATGGTTTGGATCCAATGACAGTGCCAAACACCGTGGCCCCTCGAATATGCTGGTAGGGTCTACTGACGGTAGTCAACGAAGTGGTGTTGACAGATTTATATTTCTGTTTACCACTACTTCGGGGGGACAAAATGAACGAAATTTCAAAATGATAGTTGGGTTGGGTTACCTCTGAGTGGCACTTTTTTGCACACCATGGGCTAAATGGCCAGGTCACATGGACCCCGAAGGCTCAGAGAAGGTTGGGTGAGGGGACCCACTGGAACAGCTGTTGGGAGACAGATGGTAGCCTCCCATCAAGGCCATCCAGCGTGTTCTTTAACGTGCACAGGGTATGGCTCTCCCGCACTGCAGCATAAAAACGAAGCTTACCCTTCGATCGCACGATTTAGAAAATTGGCACCGCCTGCAGGAGCAAGTTAGTCATCGATAAGTCTAGCCAAGGTTGCAGCTTTAACTGAATCGACCCACGGCTTGACGTCCCATCCGACGGACGGCGGCCTTTTCAAGTCCATCGGTCTCCCCTACTGACCGTGGGCAGGGCGGAGAGTTTTGCGGAGATAAATCTCAACGCTGACCCAGCTGGGACTCGAACCTGGGAACTATAGATTACGAGCCTGGCGCGCTACCGTCTGAGCCACCCCCGCCCCTTTATATTTAGTATTTATATTTAGTATTTAAGGAAATTTTTTGGTCATGTTAATTCTTCAATTTTTCCCGTTTTTTCCCGTAGAAATTTTTAATTTTAAACCAAGCGTAGAGAAATGCGAAGGCCAATGTAAACAACAGCTAAGATTAGCAATATTTCAGCAAGAGGAATTTCTCTGGATTTCATCATTGGTTTTGCAGAACTATAAAATGGTACTTCTAATCTTTGAAAATAAAGGTTTTTCTTGTTTTTTCACCACATGAATAATCAAGCTCCTCAAAATACAGCTGCAGCATAAAAACGAAGCTTACCCTTCGATCGCACGATTTAGAAAATTGGCACCGCCTGCAGGAGCAAGTTAGTCATCGATAAGTCTAGCCAAGGTTGCAGCTTTAACTGAATCGACCCACTCTGCCAGGCAAGGCAACGCAAACCCTCCTTCCTTTTCACCCCAAACATTGGAGCCTGTGGAGGTCGCCTCTTGCTCATCAGTGTGACTGGGAAGTATTTCCAGTGGCTCAGCGGGATCTTTTCTTCTTTCCTCGATGCTGATCTCGATGGCCTTCGCGGAGAGACAAGGTGGAAGAAAGGAGATGTTGCTCTTTGTAGTTGGCCGTGAGCGAAGTGGCGATGCTTTTGCCTCAACAGATTATCCTTTCTAGATGAATTTCGTTAGAAAAGTGGCCTTGACAAAGCAGGAGCGTGTCACGGTGTGTCAGTGGATGCCGTGCCAATCACAATACGATTCAAGAGAAAGTGGGGGAAGACTCAAACGAGAGACTTCAGCAGATTTGAGTCTACTTATCCATGTACTGGAACGGAATTCATCGCTCTGCATGTGTCGTTTTTTGCGAGTTGGGTTGTTTTACCTCTGAGCGGCACTTTTTTGCACACCATGGGCTAAATGGCCAGGTCACATGGACCCCGAAGGCTCAGAGAAGGTTGGGAGAGGGGACCCACTGGAACAGACGTTTTTGGAGACAGATGGTAGCCTCCCGTCAAGGCCATCCAGCGTGTTCTTTAACGTGCACAGGGTATGGCTCTCCCGCACACGGGGCCACGACTTAACGTCCCATCCGACGGACGGTGGCCTTTCCAAGCCCATCGGTGTCCCCTACTGACCGTGGGCAAGGAGGGGAATTTTGCGGAGATAAATCTCAACGCTGACCCAGCTGGGACTCGAACCTGGGAACTACAGATTACGAGCCTGGCGCGCTACCGACTGAGCACCCCCGCCCCACGATTCAAGAGAAAGTGGGGGAAGACTCAAACGAGAAAGACTTCAGCAGATTTTAGTCTACTTATCCATGTACTGGAACGGAATTCATCGCTCTGCATGTGTCGTTTTTTGCGAAAGCTACCTGATTGAGTAGTTATTAACCATTGAATGCCTGGGAGGTTGTTATCATGGTAGTAGCATTGGAATCCACGAAGTGAAGGAAAAATTGTTCTTGCTAAGGAAAATTTGTTCTTTCTAACTGAAAAGTGGACAAAAACTCTCTTATTACACCCACATTCTATTCCGCCTACGACGGTGGGCTTGGGGTTGGGTTAGTTGGTAGCGTGCCAGTTCGTAATCTCATGTTTTCTCCTTCGAGTCCCAACTGTCCCTACTTCGAAAAGTTTCTCCGTTAACTGCCGTTCTGCACTCGGTGAGAAAAAGGACACCGTTAGTCTTAGAAAACCTGTACCTGTAGTCTCGTGTGCAGGAGAGACATACTCCTTACCCGTCAAAGAGCACGCTGGATGGCATTGACGAGAAGCTTTATCTATCTTATAAGAGCCGTCCAGTGGATCCTTCTATGAGCCCTTGGTATCCTGTGATCTGGTTTTTCAGCCCATTGCGTGCGGAAAAGTGCCGCTCATAGGTAAGACAGCTCAACCAGCCACAGAGTGTTTTTCAGTGTTCTTCGGAATGTTTATTTTTCCACAACAAAATACTTTAATTTCACGGATAGGTTGGGTTTTACCTCTGAGCGGCACTTTTTTGAACACCATGGGCTAAATGGCCAGGTCACATGGACCCCGAACGCTCAGAGAAGGTTGGGGGAGGGGACCCACTGGAACAGCTGTTGGGAGACAGATGGTAGCCTCCCGTCAAGGCCATCCAGCGTGTTCTTTAACGTTGGGTTGTTTTACCTCTGAGCGGCACTTTTTTGCACACCATGGGCTAATGGCCAGGTCACATGGACCCGAAGGCTCAGAGAAGGTTGGGGGAGGGGACACGCTGGAACAGCTGTTGGGAGACAGATGGTAGCTTCCCGTCAAGGCCATCCAGCGTGTTCTTTAACGTGCACAGGGTATGGCTCTCCCACACACGGGGCCACGGCTTAACGTCCCATCCGACGGACGGCGGTCTTTCCAAGCCCATTGGTGTCCCTTACTGACCGTGGGCAAGGCAGGGAATTTTGCGGAGATAAATCTGAACGCTGACCCAGCTGGGACTCGAACCTGGGAACTACAGATTACGAGCCTGGCGCGCTACCAACTGAGCCACCCCCGCCCCGTTTCACGGATGTTTTACGAATTAATTTTTTAAGGCGACTATCTCTTGCAATATTGGAAAATCTATAGTTGATTGTATTACATAGTTTCTCTGTTATATGTTGTAGTAGAATATGCCAACTTCAGCATTTCACAAGTATTTCAATATTTATTGTTTCGTCACGGAAAGAAGGTTGAAAAAGTGGCCAACGACTTTCACAACTAAAATGCTGTAAAGGACCAAGTATAAGAAATGTTTATATTGTTTGTCGATCGTTTTTTACTCATTTTAAAGCGATAAAGAACAGCTAGAAAATCAGCCTAATTTTATTTTACACTTTACTTTTTGTAGTTTGTATGGCAATGTTAAAAAATTGCATATTTACAAAAGAAGTAAAAATATGTTTTTTATTTACACTTAAAATTTGTGACCCCAATGATATTAAAAATGGTAAAATTAAATATTTCTCTGAGTTTTGTAGGTATCTCGTAAACTTAAAAATCAACATGTATAATATATGAGAACCGATGACATGGGATGAGTGTCAATTATTCAACAAGTCACCGCCGTCCGTCGGATGGGATGTTAAGCTGTGGCTCCGTGTGCAGATGGGTCATATCCTGTGTACATTAAAGAACACGCTGGATGGCCACGACTAAGAGGTTACTATATGTTTCCTAAGAGCTGTCCAGTGGGTCCCGTCCCCAACTTCCTCTGAATCTTCGGGTCCGTGTGACTTGGCCATTTAGCCTGTTGTGTGCAAAAAAGTGCCGCTGAGAGGTAAAACAACCCAACGTTAAAGAACACGCTGGATGGCCTTGACGGGAGGCTACCATCTGTCTCCCAACAGCTGTTCCAGTGGGTCCCCTCCCCCAACTTTCTCTGAGCCTTCGGGGTCCATGTGACCTGGCCATTTAGCTCATGGTGTGCAAAAAAGTGCCGCTGAGAGGTAAAACAACCCAACCCAAGAATTCATTGGTTGAGCCATTTCATACCAAATATGAGAATTGTTATATCGGCCATAGAAAATGCACACCATGGATATATGAAGGTCTCTGCTATGGTATTCAGTGGTACTGCTTTACATGGGGCGGGGGTGGCTTAGTCGTAGCGCGCCAGGCTCGTAATCTGTAGTTCCCAGGTTCGAGTCCCAGCTGGGTCAGCGTTGAGATTTCTCTCCGCAAAATTCCCCGCCCTGCCCACGGGGACACCGATGGGCTTGGAAAGGCCGCCGTCCGTCGGATGTGACGTAAAGCCTTGGCCCCGTGTGCGGGAGAACCATACCCTGTGCACGTTAAAGAACACGCTGGATGGCCTTGACGGGAGGCTACCATCTGTCTCCCAACAGCTGTTCCAGTGGGTCCCCTCCCCCAACCTTCTCTGAGCCTTCGGGGTCCATGTGACCTGGCCATTTAGCCCATGGTGTGCAAAAAAGTGCAGCTCAGAGGTAAAACAAACCAACGGTAAAGAACACGCTGGATGGCCTTGACGGGAGGCTACCATCTGTCTCCCAACAGCTGTTCCAGTGGGTCTCCTCCCCCAACCTCCTCTGAGCCTTCGGGGTCCATGTGACCTGGCCATTTAGCCCATGGTGTGCAAAAAAGTGCAGCTCAGAGGTAAAACAAACCAACGGTAAAGAACACGCTGGATGGCCTTGACGGGAGGCTACCATCTGTCTCCCAACAGCTATTCCAGTGGGTCCCCTCCCCCAACCTCCTCTGAGCCTTCGGGGTCCATGTGACCTGGCCATTTAGCCCATGGTGTGCAAAAAAGTGCAGCTCAGAGGTAAAACAAACCAACGGTAAAGAACACGCTGGATGGCCTTGACGGGAGGCTACCATCTGTCTCCCAACAGCTATTCCAGTGGGTCCCCTCCCCCAACCTTCTCTGAGCCTTCGGGGTCCATGTGACCTGGCCATTTAGCCCATGGTGTGCAAAAAAGTGCCGCTCAGAGGTAAAACAACCCAACCCAACTGCTTTTCATCATTTCATATATTTCTCTAGGCTAGTAAACAGTTGTAAATATGAGTGCAGAGCTTTTCAGATACCGTATGTGTCGCAGAATCCTTGGGTGTAGTCTATTTTGTAGTTTAGCATGCTTGCAACGACCTTCGCGTTAAGCAGCAGGTGGACGAAATTAATTGCAGATGTCAACCGAGACAGAAGATTTGATCTGGGGAAGCAAATTGCTCAGCTTGAAAGAAATACAAATTAGAATTTTTTGTTTTAGACGGAGAGACACTAAGCGAAATGCAGAGATGGATTGTCACTCAAGGTGAGGTTTCGATGGCGTTTACTCCAGGAAAATCTTATGCAGCTCTGCCTTTCGATTCTACCTGTAAGTAGTTGACGGCCTTGACGTAAGGCTTTACTTGGAGTGTGCTTGTAATAAACATCGTTACTATGGCAACAAAGGATGGAGAAAAGCCTCAACACAAAGAACGGAAGTTAAAATATTCAACTGTCATTTCGTAGTGTACTTCAAAATTTTCTTTATCAGTTTAGGAAATAACGGAAAATCGTGTTTGGAGAGGATAAATATTCGAGGGGAAAGGGCACACGGTTAAGAAAAGTGTTGTAAATATAGGTTAATTATAAACAATATTATGAGCGGAAGGGCCAGTGACAAAACTTATGGGTCCCCTACCTTCACTGTTTTTGTGGTTGATATGGAGACCTAAAACTTTATCCGAATAAATACAAGTTCGTTTTTTCGTTGAAAAGAAAAAAAAAAATCTATAGATGAAGCATAGTCATTTATTAAAATATTCAAATTCAGGGTTACTAAATAATTATGTTAATTTTCTATATTTTTGAATTTGATATGCTATGAGTTTGATTGGGCTCCCAGGAACTCCAGATTCATGGCTTTTTGCCATCTATGCTATCCTATTCTTATGCCACTGATTATGAGTATCATATCCAGGTAAACGATCCACAGTGAACAGGTGTCAAAGAGGGTTAGCATTGCATCATAATTGTTAAGTAGCTTCTAGAAGGCAATGTAATAAGATACACTGTTATTTACCAACAAGTAACACTTTAAATTTCTTGATGAAAACGCTCGGCGTCTTTATGATTCAGAGTTCTCAAATTCTCAGGGTTGAGTTGGGTTGTTTTACATCTGAGCGGCACTTTTTTTCACACCATGGGCTAAATGGCCAGGTCACATGGACCTCGAAGGCTCAGAGAAGGTTGGGGGAGGGGACCCACTGGAACAGCTGTTGGGAGACAGATGGTAGCCTCCCGTCAAGGCCATCCAGCGTGTTCTTTAACGTGCACAGGGTATGGCTCTCCCGCACAAGGGGCCACGGTTTAACGTCCCATCCGACGGACGGCGGCCTTTCCAAGCCCATCGGTGTCTCCTACTGACCGTGGGCAGGGCGGGGAATTTTGCCGAGATAAATCTCAATGCTGACCCAGCTGGGACTCGAACCTGGGAACTACAGATTACGAGCCTGGCGCGCTACCAACTGAGACCCCCCCACCCCAAATTCTCAGGAAAGAAGCGAAATATGAATGAAAAAAGTCAATTTTAAAGATAGGTTATATCTCATTTCATGATATGCTACCAATTTTTTTTAGCATAATCTTTATTGTTTCATAAAAAAATTATCACGACGGCTTTTTAAACTTTTTTCTAGCGTCTTATCCTTTCCTTCTATAATTGCATCAATTCACGAATTATAGGATTCAAAAATATTCCTTCTTTAATTTTTGTTTCACCAATTTTTTGGAAAATTTGTAGTGAATTACTGTAGTGATTTATAATTAATGTAGTTCAATACCTGCCGTTTCGATCCCTACCTTTAACAAAACTTTTCACTAAATCTAATTTTATGTACATAGATGAAGATTTTTTGGTTCAACAATATAGCTTTTATGCAGAACTTTTTTCAAACGTTCCTTAGTTGACTTACTGGCTAGTTAGACCTTGTACTGCTATCTGATAAACACATACAGAAAAAAAAATCGATGATTTGCATAATCCACTGCATTTTCAAAAGAGAACAAAACTTTTTAGTTACCAGATATATTAGTATTCTAGTTGTACTTTTGATATTCGAAGCTATTTAATAGATATTCCACCCCTTCACAAGATTCCTTCAGTTGAACTGAATGAGCAATTGGAGCTGAAGGAAGTTTATGCTGCTATCGAGACAAACCACTTTCAAACCAAATTTTGATGAGGGGCGGGGGTGGCTCAGTCGATAGCGCGCCAGGCTCGTAATCTGTAGTTCCCAGGTTCGAGTCCCAGCTGGGTCAGCGTTCAGATTTATCTCCGCAAAATTCCCCGCCCTGCCCGCGGTCAGTAGGGGACACCGATGGGCTTGGAAAGGCCGTCGGATGGGACGTTAAGCCGTGGCCCCGTGTGCGGGAGAGCCATACCCTGTGCACGTTAAAGAACACGCTGGATGGCCTTGACGGGAGACTACCATCTTTCTCCCAACAGCTGTTGCAGTGGGTCCCCTCCGCCAACCTTCTCTGAGCCTTTGGGGGTCCATGTGACCTGGCCATTTAGCCCATGGTGTGCAAAAAAGTGCCGCTCAGAGGTAAAACAACAACCCAAATTTTGATGAGAGTTTAATTATTACGAGTTTTAATATCATTGCATAAGTAACATTTTTTTAAATAAAAAATTTCTTTTTGATACATGCTTATATGTCACTGTATTTTTCTGATCTAAAAGATTCCATCTTTGACCAAAGTGATCATTCATTTCAACAAAAAGGAAAATCTAAATGAACGAAATTTTGCATTTAAAAAAGAAGTTAAGGATCCGAAATTAAAACTCAATAGCTTAGAACAGTACAACAGAATAAACAACTTCGAGATTGCGGGAATACCGGGAACTAGAAATGATAACATTAAAGCTATTGTAAATAAAATTGCCACTTGCCTTCAGATTTAACATAAAGAAATTGATGTTCAAGCTGACCATAGAGTCTGAAAAATGTAAAAAAAAAAAAAGGAGGGGGGGGGGGGGGTGACTGGATTTCTAATGCAGTATAACATTTCCCTCTCCGTTTGGGGCGGGGGTGGCTCAGTCGGTAGCGCGCCAGGCTCGTAATCTGTAGTTCCCTGGTTCGAGTCCCAGCTGGGTCAGCGTTGAGATTTATCTCCGCAAAATTCCCCGCCCTGCCCACGGTCAGTAGGGGACACCGATGGGCTTGGAAAGGCCGTCGGATGGGACGTTAAGCCGTGGCCCCGTGTGCGGGAGAGCCATACCCTGTGCACGTTAAAGAACACGCTGGATGGCCTTGACGGGAGGCTACCATCTGTCTCCCAACAGCTGTTCCAGTGGGTCCCCTCCCCCAACCTACTCTGAGCCTTCGGGGTCCATGTGACCTGACCATTTAGCCCATGGTGTGCAAAAAAGTGCCGCTCAGAGGTAAAACAACCCAACCCTCTCCGTTTGCAGGTCTTTAAACAATTTTCCTCAAAAATGCATTGAATATAAATAAGTTTAGTAATTTTTGCCTCTATTACCATTATAAGCATTTTGAAAGGGGGGCATCATGCTCCCTTATTCTCCCTCCTAGATCTGGCCCTGTTTCAATATTATTATTGGAAATTAAAAAACGAGAGATTTGACTCTTGATCAAATTCAACAGCCAATATTACGATCATTAAATGTTGTGCTGTAGTTCTGATTAATATTGAGGCAGCTACATTCTGTTGCATTAATCTTAATGTTTCATAATCAAGGTTGTATATCAGTCAGTTAAAAAAAAAAGTGTAATATATGTCCCTTTATTGCAGTTGAGGGCAATATCGAAATGAGGCTTTAATGTTCATTTAATACGCTTGCTGTGTAAATATCGAAAACGTTTTAGTAAGCCAGTTGAGTTCAATACACGGAGAAATGATAACGTAGAGATTAGTTTAAGTAAGAGTTTGATAAATGGGAAAGATAACACGTGTCACCTCTGCAACAGCTTGGACTTGTTACGTATAGCGTTGGTTTGGGTTGTTTTACCTCTGAGCGGCACTTTTTTGCACACCATGGGCTAAATGGCCAGGTCACATGGACCCCGAAGGCTCAAAAAAGGTTGGGGGAGGGGACCCACTGGAACAGCTGTTGGGAGACAGATGGTAGCCTCCCGTCAGGGCCATCCAGCGTGTTCTTTAGCGTGCACAGGGTATAGCTCTCCCGCACACTGGGCCACGGCTTAACGTCCCATCCGACGGGCGGCGGCCTTTCCAAGCCCATCGGTGTCCCCTACTGACCGTGGGCAGGGCGGGGAATTTTTGCGGAGATAAATCTCAACGCTGACCCTGCTGGGACTCGAACCTGGGAACTACAGATTACGAGCCTGGCGCGCTACCGACTGAGCCACCCCCGGCCCACGTTTAAGGGTTTCATTAATGATGTCCTGTGATGAGAAATCGTTGATGGAATAGTTAGGCTCTGGCAGCTTTAGTTACGAATCTTCAAAAATCGATGAAGTAGTAAGGGACTAATCGCCCACTTTCAAACATTTCTTCTAAAGACAGAATATGTTATATGCATCTGGGTTCGAGCCCCGGATGAGGCATGGGATGTTCGTGTCGTTTTTCTGCTGAGGTCCTGCCATCCTCACAGACCTTCTACTATGGCATATAAACTGACAAGCTCCTGTCAGACCTCTGTGGCAAGCAGCTGCTTGAGGAGATTTTTATTTTTTATTTTATTTAGTTGAACGAGTATAGATAATGACAGTCGCCCCATGGATTGGGCAACTTTTTTCTTGTAAATCTTTGTAAATGTGGGGTTTGTTTTCGAAAAGTGTAAATAAAAGAAATATATATATGAAAAATCGAAATTATTTTCAGACCGTATGTTGGGAACTGCTTCTCAAAAGCGTCGTTCAAATGATTCAAAATAATGCTAAAAATGGTTTAAGATATAAATAAAAAAAATAAATACCCCCTCAAGCAGCTGCTTGCCACAGAAGTCTGACAGGAGCCTATCAGTTTATATGCCACAGTAGGAGATCTGAGAGGATGGCAGGACCTCAGCAGAAAAACGACACACACATCCATGCCTTATCCGGGGCTCGAACCCAGGTCCCTTAGATCAGTAGCCAAGCGCGCTAACCACTCGGGCACGGGACGGCTTTTATAATATAAATAAATAAAAATAATAATAAATACCCCCTCAAGCAGCTGCTTGCCACAGAGGTCTGACAGGAGCCTGTCAGTTTATATGCCACAGTAGGAGATGTGAGAGGATGGCAGGACCTCAGCAGAAAAACGACACACACATCCATGCCTTATCCGGGGCTCGAACCCAGGTCCCTTAGATCAGTAGCCAAGCGCGCTAACCACTCGGCCACGGGACGGCTTTTAAAATATAAATAAATAAAAATAATAATAAATACCCCCTCAAGCAGCTGCTTGCCACAGAGGTCTGACAGGAGCCTGTCAGTTTATATGCCACAGTAGGAGATCTGAGAGGATGGCAGGGCCTCAGCAGAAAAACGACACACACATCCATGCCTTATCCGGGGCTCGAACCCAGGTCCCTTAGATCAGTAGCCAAGCGCGCTAACCACTCGGCCACGGGACGGCTTTTATAATATAAATAAATAAAAATAATAATAAATACCCCCTCAAGCAGCTGCTTGCCACAGAGGTCTGACAGGAGCCTGTCAGTTTATATGCCACAGTAGGAGATGTGAGAGGATGGCAGGACCTCAGCAGAAAAACGACACACACATCCATGCCTTATCCGGGGCTCGAACCCAGGTCCCTTAGATCAGTAGCCAAGCGCGCTAACCACTCGGCCACGGGACGGCTTTTATAATATAAATAAATAAAAATAATAATAAATACCCCCTCAAGCAGCTGCTTGCCACAGAGGTCTGACAGGAGCCTGTCAGTTTATATGCCACAGTAGGAGATCTGAGAGGATGGCAGGGCCTCAGCAGAAAAACGACACACACATCCATGCCTTATCCGGGGCTCGAACCCAGGTCCCTTAGATCAGTAGCCAAGCGCGCTAACCACTCGGCCACGGGACGGCTTTTATAATATAAATAAATAAAAATAATAATAAATACCCCCTCAAGCAGCTGCTTGCCACAGAGGTCTGACAGGAGCCTGTCAGTTTATATGCCACAGTAGGAGATGTGAGAGGATGGCAGGACCTCAGCAGAAAAAAGGACACACACATCCATGCCTTATCCGGGGCTCGAACCCAGGTCCCTTAGATCAGTAGCCAAGCGCGCTAACCACTCGGGCACGGGACGGCTTTTATAATAATAATAAATACCCCCTCAAGCAGCTGCTTGCCACAGAGGTCTGACAGGAGCCTGTCAGTTTATATGCCACAGTAGGAGATCTGAGAGGATGGCAGGACCTCAGCAGAAAAACGACACACACATCCATGCCTAATCCGGGGCTCGAACCCAGGTCCCTTAGATCAGTAGCCAAGCGCGCTAACCACTCGGCCATGGGACGGCTTTTATAATATAAATAAATAAAAATAATAATAAATACCCCCTCAAGCAGCTGCTTGCCACAGAGGTCTGATAGGAGCCTGTCAGTTTATATGCCACAGTAGGAGATCTGAGAGGATGGCAGGACCTCAGCAGAAAAACGACACACACATCCATGCCTAATCCGGGGCTCGAACCCAGGTCCCTTAGATCAGTAGCCAAGAGTGCTAACCACTCGGCCACATAGAAAGTTCAAAAACCGTTATTAGCGGTTTCTAAAATTAGGTTGTAACGATGTTTATTAGAGATTATAACTTGGATAAAAATGGCAATGACGATGAATAATCGTAGATGTCCAGAGATTAACGATTGCATAAATTTTTGATGAGATTGTTAGGAAGGTGTCACGAGTTTATCATTTCATGGCACAAATATATGCTAATGATTTCTTAGATAAGATTTCACATCTTCATTTATTGGTAATACTTTTAATATGCATTATTTTTTAGATTTGTTGTTCGTACGTTCAGTTAAGGATTTATTTTTGGTTGATGAAATGGCAGTTTCATGTTGTTTTTGCAATGTAGATAAAAATCTGCGTATCATAGGACTTGATATTCAGAAATAAAAAATTATTCTTTAAACAACTGCTTGCCATCGAAGACTAACAGATACTGCCAGCATAACACGCTTGGGTAAAGTCAATGAAAAAGTTAACTAAGTTGAAGTTAATTGAATTTTTTAATAAAGTTAAGTTTAAAGTTAATGACCAAAAAATGAACTCGTTAAAAGTTAAGTAAAAAGTTGAATTAGGTCCAAGATTTATACTACAACAGAGTAAAAAATAAAAACGCTATTTATAATATAAAAAAGGATTTTATTTACAAGATCTGTTAACCAGGGCGGGGGTGGCTCAGTCGGTAGCGCGCCAGGTTCGTAATCTGTAGTTCCCAGGTTCGAGTCCCAGCTGGGTCAGCATTGAGATTTATCTCCGCAAAATTCCCCGCCCTGCCCACGGTCAGTAGGGGACACCGATGGGCTTGGAAATGCCGCCGTCCGTCGGATGGGACGTTAAGCCGTGGCCCCGTGTGCGGGAGAGCCATACCCTGTGCACGTTAAAGAACACGCTGGATGGCCTTGATGGGAGGCTACCATCTGTCTCCCAACAGCTGTTCCAGTGGGTCCCCTCCCCCAACCTTCTCTGAGCCTTCGGGGTCCATGTGACCTGGCCATTTAGCCCATGGTGTGCAAAAAAGTGCCGCTCAGAGGTAAAACAACCCAACGTTAAAGAACACGCTGGATGGCCTTGACGGGAGGCTACCATCTGTCTCCCAACAGCTGTTCCAGTGGGTCCCCTCCCCCAACCTTCTCTGAGCCTTCGGGGTCCATGTGACCTGGCCATTTAGCCCATGGTGTGCAAAAAAGTGCCGCTCAGAGGTAAAACAACCCAACGTTAAAGAACACGCTGGATGGCCTTGACGGGAGGCTACCATCTGTCTTCCAACAGCTGTTCCAGTGGGTCCCCTCCCCCAACCTTCTCTGAGCCTTCGGGGTCCATGTGACCTGGCCATTTAGCCCATGGTGTGCAAAAAAGTGCCGCTCAGAGGTAAAACAACCCAACGTTAAAGAACACGCTGGATGGCCTTGACGGGAGGCTACCATCTGTCTTCCAACAACTGTTCCAGTGGGTCCCCTCCCCCAACCTTCTCTGAGCCTTCGGGGTCCATATGACCTGGCCATTTAGCCCATGGTGTGCAAAAAAGTGCCGCTCAGAGGAAAAACAACCCAAAACAACTCTGTTAAACAGCAACTATCGCTTAAAATTGATATCTGTGATTTGGCTCCTCCGCTTCCCGAGAAAGTCGCCACCAATACTAAATAACCTCTCAACATGCGCAGAAGAGAATGGTAGTGTTGCTCGTGATAAAAAGTTTCTTAATAACACCTGCGATCTTTTTCAAGTTGAGGAAGTCAAATATTGATTCACCGATTGTTCAGAAGTCGAGATTTCCTCTTCTTCCAGTTGAAAGAAATCCTTTGTCTTGTTAGGCTCTCGCGTTCGACATCTCGAGCTTCATACAGAGCCACTGCAACTATGAGATCTGATCAAAGAATGTAGAGGGAGAAGTAGTTAAGCTTCCATAGAGATTAATGTAAAATCGAGTATCGTGCATTTGGCGTAGAGGTGAAACGAACATTACAGGGGACGAACGCTTTTGTAATTACATGTTACTGTCAACTTCCATTCTCTTCGCTTTTCCTATGTAATAATTTCCCATTGATATCCTTGCAGAGTATATTAATATCAATTCTGTTTCCTCTTTCTATGCAACCAAGAAAGCTTCTAATTGGAATAATTTATTCTATAAATTAACTTCAGGCTAATTTCAAATCTTCTCTATCCGTTCAATTTATAATTGTTGGTTCAACGAAAAATAATTCCAATGGAGAAAATAAATCTTTATTAAAATAAAGATATTATTTTTTTCAAATACAAAGTGCAGTTTACTTTTTTTTCCATTTTCAGCAGGGTTCGGCGTACTGTGTGTTGTGACATTACACACAGTACGTCATCAGCATTCAAATTACGGAACCATTCCAACACACGGGGCCATTCCAGTCATCAGCATTCAAATTACGGAACCATTCCAACACACGGGGCCATTCCAGTCATCAGCATTCAAATTACGGAACCATTCCAACACACGGGGCCATTCCAGTCATCAGCATTCAAATTACGGAACCATTCCAACACACGGGGCCATTCCAGTCATCAGCATTCAAATTACGGAACCATTCCAACACACGGGGCCATTCCAGTCATCAGCATTGAAATTACGGAACCATTCCAACACACGGGGCCATTCCAGTTATCAGCATTGAAATTACGGAACCATTCCAACACACGGGGCCATTCCAGTCATCAGCATTCAAATTACGGAACCATTCCAACACACGGGGCCATTCCAGTCATCAGCATTCAAATTACGGAACCATTCCAACACACGGGGCCATTCCAGTCATCAGTATTCAAATTACGGAACCATTCCAACACACGGGGCCATTCCAGTCATCAGCATTCAAATTACGGAACTCCAACACACGGGGCCATTCCAGTCATCAGCATTCAAATTACGGAACTCCAACACACGGGGCCATTCCAGTCATCAGCATTCAAATTACGGGAGAGTGCGCCAGAGTATCCCTTCTGTTAGTTCGTACCATACGCGATAGCCTTCGCTCACCTCTAGCATCGATGAGCCGTGGTCAGCCCCCTCTTTACTGGCGGTTCATGATTTTTCCCTCCTCGGACCACTTTTTGAAGGTACTAACCATGGCTGACCGTAAGCACCCCATAAGCCTTGCCGTCTTGGAAATGCTCTGACCCAGTCATCTGGCCATTACAATTTGGCCTTTGTCAAACTCACTTAAGTCCGCTACCTTTCCCATCTGAAGAACAAGAATAACACTGTATAACAGAGCTCAGTAACAAGTGTTATTTTATAACGTTTCATGACTTTCACACGTGCCGTCGTTTACCTGCAGTTGCTTCAATTTGCATAAAGGCGCGCTGGTCATAATGTTTTGGCTCTTCGGTGTATATTGACAGACTCTGATCAGGCCTCCCATATGAATGGGTTACGAAACGATTTTTTTTTTTGTACATCTGAGAGGGAAACATCCCCCCCTCCCTCTTGGAGAATTTGTTTCCTAAAATTCCTAAAACCTTTGTATTTCTGGAGAATTTAATAACCGGAACGATGACTAAATATGTTAAAGTAAATATCACATATATTTTTCAAAAATATTTTTTATATGCTATTCATTTCTATTGTAGAAACTTAGGGGGGAAACATGCGACACATAGCGAGAATAATTTAAAAAGAACTATATATATATGACGAGAATAATTTCTGAAAAAAAAAAAAACAAAGGAAAACTGCAGCCTCCTGTCTTCCGGAACATCGTTCTGATTCGTTTTTCGGTTCAATCTAACCATTTGTACTCCTTTCCCCTAAATATTTCCTTGATCCGGATAGTCACCAAATATAGTAAACTGACACTTTAAATTGTAATAAAAACTGTAATAGTAAGAATTCATTCAGGTTTTGATTAATCGTAAACAGAATAATATAATTGCGAGTGTAAATCAAACTCAATAAAATGCAGCTTTGGACTGAATACTTGTTGCTAAAAATATCTCTTTCCCTCTCACACCTTATCCTGCAGACTGTTACACCTGCCCGCCTCCTCATGTTGCCTCAGGTGGGAAAGCCAGCTGCACTATTAACGAATGTTTCGGAAACGACGGATGTGAATTTAGCAAAGCAGAATGGCTCAATCAAATGAACCATAAATTGCCACTGGTCTTTCCAGAGAGAACAGATTAAAAGTGTTTCGGAGTAATACAGCTTCCTACCTACTTCAAATGATTAATCCGTAGCGCTAAAAAAAAATCCGTTTATTATAATAAATGAGACTAAACATATTAGCGAGAAAAGTTCTTGAATGGCGCATATAAATGCACTTTTAATTTATAAGTTGATATAAAAAAAATTCGAATTGCTCATCAAAAGTTATTTATGATATTAGTCCTAAATAATTTAATCAATTGAATATAGAAACCAGAATATTAAATAATAGTTGGGTTGTTTTACCTCTGAGTGGCACTTTTTTGCATACCATGGGCTAAATGGCCAAGTCACATGGACCCCGAAAGCTCAGAGAAGGTTGGGGGAGGGGACCCACTGGAACAGCTGTTGGGAGACAGATGGTAGCCTCTCGTCAAGACCATACAGCGTGTTCTTTAACGTGCACAGGGTATGAATCTCCCACACACGGTCAGTAGGGGGCCCATCAGTGTCCCCTACTGACCGTGGGCAGGGCGGAGAATTTTGCGGAGATAAATCTCAATGCTGACCCAGCTGGGACTTGAACCTGGGAACTACAGATTACGAGCCTGGCGCGCTACCGACTGAGCCACCCCCGCCCCATAAATAACAGCTGTTTATACAAAAATTTAAATTGATTATTATTACATCTACAATCTACTGATTCATTAATAAGTATTTAATTAGGAAGAATTTAATTTAAATATTTTGTTTTCATTCTTATTATTCATTCAACCGCAAACAAGTTGTCTTAGGTGGTTGAAATATATCAATGCATATTGATACGTTTTGATAAAGTGCGATTTGTTAAATATATATGAATATAGACCATTATATATGCAACCGATGATCTGCAGTAAAATTCTAATTTTATACCCCTCTTGAAAAAGGGGCGGGGGTGGTCAGTCGGTAGCGCGCCAGGCTCGTAATCTGTAGTTCCCAGGTTCGAGTCCCAGCTGGGTCAGCGTTGAGATTTATCTCCGCAAAATTCCCCGCCCTGCCCACGGTCAGTAGGGGACACCGATGGGCTTGGAAAGGCCGCCGTCCGTCGGATGGGACGTTAACCGTGGCGCCGTGTGCGGGAGAGCCATACCCTGTGCACGCTAAAGAACACGCTGGATGGCCTTGACGGGAGGCTACCATCTGTCTCCCAACAGCTGTTCCAGTGGGTCCCCTCCCCCAACCTTCTCTGAGCCTTCGGGGTCCATGTGACCTGGCCATTTAGCCCATGGTGTGCAAAAAAGTGCCGCTCAGAGGTAAAACAACCAAACAACCCCTCTTGAAAAAAAAATCCCTCGTGCAGTTGTCTCCACAGATATCTGAGAGGAGCCTGTCAGACCATTGAGAAGGTCTGTAAGGAAGGCGAGATCTCAGCAGAATGGCAACGTAGAAAAGAAACATCCGTACTTTATACAGGACTCAAACTCGGGTCTTTTTCATCAGTAGTCAAGCGCGCTAAACTCTGGACTACCGGAGTATTGGGTTGTGTTACCTACGAGTGGAAGTTTTGCGCATACATTGAGCTAAATGACCATGTCACAAAGTTCTCAAGGACTCAGCTGGTGTAAGAGGAGCAACAAGGCAACTCTTAGGAGACCGATTAGTGTTACGTCAAGACCATCCAGTGTGTACTTTAACATGCACAGGGTATGGCTTAACGTCCAGTCCGCCAGACGGCTGCCATTCCAAGCCTTTAGGTGTCCCCTTTCTTATCATGAACAGTGTGAGGAATATCTGAGGTAGATTTCAACACAGACAGCAGTTGGACTTGTACCTAGAACTTCAGGTTACGAGTATGGAGCGTTACCGACCGAGCTTGTTTTACCTTTGAGCGGCGCTTTCGAACACACACTGGGTTGGGTTAGGTTGTTTTACCTCTGAGCGACACTTTTTTGTACACCATGGGCTAAATGGCCAGGTCACATGGACCCCGAAGGCTCAGAGAAGGTTGGGGGAGGGGACCCACTGGAACAGCTGTTGGGAGACAGATGGTAGCCTCCAGTCAAGGCCATCCAGCGTGTTCTTTAACGTGCACAGGGTATTGCTCTCCCGCACACGGGGCCACGGCTTAACGTCCCATCCGACGGACGGCGGCCTTTCCAAGCCCATCGGTGTCCCCTACAGACCGTGGGCAGGGCGGGGAATTTTGCGGAGATAAATCTCAACGCTGACCCAGCTGGGAATCAAACCTGGGAACTACAGATTACGAGCCTGGCGCGCTACCGACTGAGCCACCCCCGCCCCACGGTCAAAGGAGACTGGTGACAATCGTGCAAGCGAATAGACGGGCCACAACCAAGCAAATCACAGCAGAATTAAACACTGGTGTGCAGAAGGTGATCTCGATAAGCACCACATATCAAATCTTGTCATAAATGGGCTACAACAATTGCCGATCATTTTGAGTGCCAATGTTGTCAGCGAAAAACACAAGTGTCTCCAGTGGGCATAGGAGCATTGACACTAGACTATTGAGAACTGTAAAAATGTAGCCTGGTCGGATGGGTTGGGTTGTTTTCCCTCTGAGCGGCACTTTTTTGCACACTATGGGCTAAATGGCCAGGTCACATGGACCCCGAAGGCTCAGAGAAGGTTGGGGGAGGGGACCCACTGGAACAGCTGTTGGGAGACAGATGGTAGCCTTCCGTCAAAGCCATCCAGCGTGTTCTTTAACGTGCACAGGGTATGGCTCTCCCGCATACGGGGCCACGGCTTAACGTCCCATCTGACGGACGGCGGCCTTTCCAAGCCCATCGGTGTCCCCTACTGACCGTGGGCAGGAAGGGGAATTTTGCGGAGATGCTGGTCGGATGAATTGAGGTTCCTTTTGCATCATGCTGATGGATTAGAATTTGGCACATGAAGCCTGGAGCCATCTTTGTCTGATGTGAAGAGAACAAACCAGTGGTGGCAGTGTGATGGTGAGGGGAATGTTTTCCTGTCACATATTAGGCCCTGATACCCATCGAAGGACATCAGAACGCCAAGGCGTATTTGAGCATCATTGCTGACCAAGTTCATCCCTTCATGGCTACTGTTTATCCTCACTCAGATGGACATGTTCAGCATGATAATACATCTGCTAACATACACCCCTCACCAAATGGTTCTAGAAACAGGCAGACGAGTTTTCCTCGCATCATTGGCCTGCACAGTCCCCATATCTAAACTCTATCAAGCATCTTTGGAAGGAGGTGGTAGGTACTCTTCGCTGCTGCAAGACCGTTATGTCATCCAATTTGCAGCAACTGCGCAACACAATCATTTCCGTATGGTACGTTTCTGCACATCGCATCCAGCATCTTGTAAGTTCTATGCCCCTACGAATTCGGGCTATTCTGAAGGCCAAAGATGTGCAACACGTTACTAGATAGGTGTACCTAAAAATGTGGCATTTCTAATATGTACAGTCGCTCAAAAAAGTATCCGAACGCTACGGTTGATTGCAAAATTCAGAAAAAATATATGGCAAGGAATTTTTTAGAAATTAGCGACTGGCAACCTTCGTGTCACGTTGACACGAAGGTTGCCAGTCGCTAATTTCTAAAAAATTCCTTGCCATATATTTTTTCTGAATTTTGCAATCAACCGTAGCGTTCGGATACTTTTTTGAGCGACTGTACATATGGTCCTCTATCAGTCACTTTCTCTAGAAGTACTGTTTATCGATACAAACACATATATGTGTACTATTTTTTATTGTACTCATATATGTTTTAAACACATTTTGCAAAACGTTTTTAGAGACCACTAGAAAAAAGGAGGAAATATATATGTTACCGCTAAAGTGCAGAAATCAGTTATTCTACAGATTATCTAGGTATTGTGCAGATTAACTAGGGTGATCCGTTAACGTGCGGAAAATTGTTTCATTTCTCAAATTACCTAGGTAATCTGCAAATTACCTGGATAATCTGCACATTACCTACTAGGCACTCGTTAAAGTGAAAATAAGATCTTTGCTGGAACAACAGGAACGTTTCTGTACGCTTAAATTAACATAATGTTATTTATCTAGTGTCCGAGAGTAGAGTTGAAACCAGGGTCATCCCTCTGTCAACATGAATCAGTCGTCCGAATTATAAAAAACGCCCCCAAAATGAGCAGCCAAGTGAGAACGAATCATTTTAGTGATTCGTTATCAAGAATGAATCACTTTACCGATTCGTTCTCACTTGGCCTCCGCTCATCCGGGGCGTTTTTTATAATGCGGACTAGTGAATCACGTGACATGAAGATTATTTAATGTGCACATTACCTAGGTAAAATGCGGAAAACTCTTGATTCCGCACGTTAACGGAGCAAATCGGTTAATCTGCAGATTAACTAGGTAATGTGCACATTAACGGCTTTCGAGCTTTAGCGGTAACATATACACTGGTTCCCATAAATTTAGGAAAAATCGCTATAATTTGCCAAAAACAAATTGTGCAATCATCACCAGACTTGTTCATGTAACCAGTAATGCCGAGTGAACATATCGTATGCAAATTAGTCTAGGTTGCGTCAATTTGCGTAATCGGATAGCGGCATAAAAAAGGGTGTTTTGGAGTGGATAGTTATTTTGTGTTGTAAATGTGAGTAAAGAAATTCGAAATAGCCATTTTGTAGGAATGACCTCGAGACATCATTTGACAAATGAACTGCAGTGGAGAGCTATTGGCCGGCTCGAAGCAGGCCAAAGTCAGTCAGTCACGTGGAACGATGGCTGAATGAGATCCTTCTGTGGTCCATAGACTGTGGAATCAATTTCTTAGCATGGATTCCACATTTTGGAGGTTTAGCAGAGGAAGGGTTATGACCACTGTACAAGACCAATAGGGGCGGGGATGGCTCAGTCGGTAGCGCGCCAGGCTCGTAATCTGTAGTTCCCAGGTTCGAGTCCCAGCTGGGTCAGCGTTGAGATTTATCTCCGCAAAATTCCCCGCCCTGCCCACGGTCAGTAGGGGACACCGATGGGCTTGGAAAGGCCGCCGTCCGTCGGATGGGACGTTAAGCCGTGGCCCCGTGTGCGGGAGAGCCATACCCTGTGCACGTTAAAGAACACGCTGGATGGCCTTGACGGGAGGCTACCATCTGTCTCCCAGCAGCTGTTCCAGTGGGTCCCCTCCCCCAACCTTTTCTGAGCCTTCGGGGTCCATGTGACCTGGCCATTTAGCCCATGGTGTGCAAAAAAGTGCCGCTCAGAGGTAAAACAACCCAACCGAACAAGACCAATATCTGCGATTAACAGCACGAAGGAGCAGGACGTCTACTTCCTCTCAGCTACGATCCTCTCTTGCAGCAGCCACTGGGAGGGTTGTATCAGCTTCTACTCTGCGTAGAAGGCTTCATGAGGAAGATCTGTACACTAGAAGACCAATAATTTGTATACCCCTCACGTCACATTACAGGAGAGAGCGGTTGAATTGGGCTTGCGCACATATTAACTGGACAGAAGAGCAATGGAGATCCGTACTCTTCACAGATGAGTCCAGATATTGCTTGCAGAGTGATTCCGGACATTGTTTGATATGGATAGAACGAGATACCCACTATCATTCCAGTAACATCCGTCAAAGAGACAGTTATGGTGGAGGTAGTGTGTAGGTGTTTGGGGTGGCATTTCCTTAGGTGAACGCACCGACCTCTATGTATTGACGAGTGGGAACCTCAATGCTCAAAGGTTTAGAGATGACATCCTGGACCCTTATGTACGTCCTTATGCTGGTGCAATAAGGGAAACATTCATCTTACAAGACGATAACGCTCCTCCACACATAGCTCGACTAGTGAAACAATACCTGCAAAAGGAGACCATTATGCGCATGGAATGGTCAGCTCGATCTCGCGTCCTAAATCCGATTGAGCATGTGTGGGATGCTCTAGGGAGACGTGTTGCTGCCCTCAACCCGCCACCTAAAACAAAGGTCGTTACTCCCTACTGAGCTGATTTACATCATAAACAGCATGGAACATCGCTGTTGTGCCTGCATTGCTGTAGGTGACCACACTCCTTATTAAAGAACTTTTCCCATTGCATACTGACACCTCATTTTTGGACAAGTTCCTAAAGTGTTATTTTTTGACGAAAAATGTTTCTAGTGTAAAATATTTTATGCCATTCTGAAACTAGCACTGTAATTCATGTTTCCATCAAATTTCATTTAAATCATTCATATTTTTTTTTGTTTATCATAATTTTTCTGAGTTTTCCTTAATTTATGAAAACCAGTGTATATTGCTCTATTTAGCAAGAATAATTTCTGAAAAAAAAACACACATCAGAACTGATATTGATCTGTCCTTACTCAATCCACTCATTTGCCCTCTACTTCCGCGCATATTTTCCCCTAGATTCGTTCTGTAGAGAAACATCAAAAGAGATGAGGTTTCAGGTGGTAATAAAGCTAACTTATAGTCAGATAAAATATCAACAAAAATTTCTTAGGTATAAAAAAATGGAGGTCGTAAACAAACTCGAGTCTAGGCCCTAATCACCAGGGACAAAGATTGGATACATATCTCTGACGTCTGTTAGCGACCTCCAGGAACTGAATGCCA
Organism: Ryuthela nishihirai; assembly: GCA_038380435.1. Classification (NCBI taxonomy): domain Eukaryota; kingdom Metazoa; phylum Arthropoda; class Arachnida; order Araneae; family Heptathelidae; genus Ryuthela; species Ryuthela nishihirai. Next base: position 49,626,282 of record JAWZYU010000032.1, read on the forward strand.
TCAACCAAATCAGCCTACACTGGAATATTATTACACCTGGTAATCACACACACAAGCACGTGTTGCAACTCTTTGGACCACGAGCGTTTCCGTTTCCTCAGCGCTAAGTCCGCTTCTGAGAATGCATGTCCGTTACATGGCAGATGAGCACGAAATACAATCAACTTCGCTAGCTTTTCAGGTAAACCTTGAAACGTGCAACTGAAGCTTGCGTCCAGAAACAGACGCAACAAAAGCACTTTTCAAGCGATCATCGGGGCGCGGAGGAGGAAAATGAGTAGGGGGGCAGTTGCACGCGATGGTCACCGTCACACGTGACTCATGGTTCCACGACTGTCACGGGCGACCTGGGGCAATCTAAACCTTACTTAGGCGTCGCATAACCAAAAAGAGAGATTGGAGGGAAAGGGGTTATTGACCTATACTTCCAGTGCTAAGTTCATCTGGGCCGCTCGCCGACGAAACAAGTGGATGCCGTGACTCTTCCTCGACTCATTCAGCTGATGGAAGCCAATAGCCAATGTTACACTGGAATAACAAATCGCTTTAAAAGAAATGGGCTCAATTAGAGTTGACTGCATACGATGGCCGCTGATTCGCAGGAAAACGAAGTTAAGAATTAAATGAGGATTCAGAAAGTCGAACTAAGAATGGGTTGGATTGTTTACCACTGAATGGCACTTTCTATTACAATGGACAAAATGATCAGGTCACAAGAATACCAAAGGCCCAAAGCTTGGAAGGGGATCTATTGTACAACTTTAGTATACAGATGACAGTCCTCTGTCCATCCTGCGTTAATATACATAAGGTATGACTCTCCTATACACAGGATTATCCACTACATAGCCAAAAAATATATAAGGAAAAGGAAAGTCAACTGTCACAGTTAAACATTGGCATCAATAAACAAAGGTACTAAATATCCCCCCAATAAAATATTTCAACAGCAACAACTGAGACAGTACTAAAGGTTACAATCAGATATCGTGAGTTTTGCGAAGGGTGAAAATCAACAAGGGGACGAATGCAGCATTAGTTTACACTTTTGTAATTACATATTATTGTACAATTCCGTTGCCTCCTTTTTGCTGTAAAAATTATCCCTTGATATCAATTTTTTAAATCTTCTACCGTGGCCGAGTGGTTAGCGCGCTTGGCTACTGATCAAAGGAACCTGGGTTCGAGTCCAGGGTAAGGCATGGATGTTCGTGTTGTTTTTCTGCTGAGGTCCAGCCATCCTCTGCTGAGGTCTGCTGAGTTCCTCCATCCCCTTCTACTATGGCATATAACCTGACAGGCTCCTGTCAGACCTCTGTGGCAAGCAGCTGCTTGAGGGGGTATTTATTTTTATTTATTTTTTATTAATAACTAATTAAAAAGTTCAGTCAGTCAGTCAGTCAAACATCTCTAGACTATCGGAAACTCGGGGCTTTTCGTCCTTCTCTTCCAGACCGTCAAGAATGGAGCAATTGCCTAAAAGCAAGACCTCACCTTAGTTCAAAGTTCCTTTAAATTCTTTCAAAAAGATCACAACTATGCAGAAACTTTAAAGTCATTTGAAAACAAAATCTTCTTAAAGAAGGTTCTTCTTGGCCTAATAGACTTTTAAGACTCAATTCAGTGACTTTTAGACTGTTTATTAATTCTCTCCTTTGATTTTCATATTCTTCACAATTAAGAAGCACACGTGATACTGTTTCTTTTACATTGCAATGAACACAGTTCGGAGAATTTACTTTTTTCCTTTTGAATAAGGAATCGTTTAATAAAGTTGAGCCCGTTCTGAGCCTGGTGATACAGATAATTTAAACCATCCAAATTATGAATAATTTATTTCTTTAATTTTACTTCAAACTGTTCTTTTACGTTTTTTCTCACCGTAGTACCTATAGTAATAAATTCAACTTTCAATTTTTTTAATATAATTTTTATGCATAATTTGTTTACTCCTTATTATTTGCTTCCCTGTGTTATCAAATGCACGATACGAATCGAAACACTGTTTCAGATCGCCACTTAACGCCTTGTCAAAGATGAACTTTTTTCCATATTATTACATCCCTCGATTTACACGGTAGATGGGTTCCGGGAAATCACCGTGCAAATCGAAACCAACAATTTATGGAGAAAAAGGGGGGGAGGGGGATAGGATCCAAAAAAAAAAAATCCTTGTTATAAATAAAACGAACATAAAAGTTTTATATATACATTCATTTCAAATTTCAATTCAGCAGTATTAATAGACATTAATATAAAATTATTTTGTACTTGGGCGGGGGTGGCTCAGTCGGTAGCGCGCCAGGCTCGTAATCTGTAGTTCCCAGGTTCGAGTCCCAGCTGGGTCAGCGTTGAGATTTATCTCCGCAAAATTCAGGACAGATTAAAATTGATCAGCGGACAGATTAAAATTGATCAGCGGACAGATTAATAAAATTTATTCAGAGGACAGATTAAAATGATATTCTATATGAATATTAGGAATAAAAATTTAGAGTTGCTTTTAAGATCTATTTTTAGTGTTCGCTATGATACACTATGGGGCTAATATTATAGAAAGACACCTGTTTTAAATTTCAAAGCAGGTAGACAAGTTTGAGATTTCGTTTAAGAGTGGTCCGGACCCACTGGACCCCCGGGAGTGGGTCCTGACCCCCTGGGTACATCCCTGAATTTCTCGCACATTTCCTTTTTGTCACAAAAAACACTGGATTGATAGTTGTTAAACTTGTTATCTGAATTTCACATTTACAATCAGATATTGGTTAAACTCCTTTTGATCTTCAATTGGCATCTGAAAAAAAAAGTTTATGAAAATGTTACCTGAACTTTGACCTGAATAGCGATAGATAGATATACAAAACACAACCTATCTTCCTCTAGTCACTTCAGGACTTGTGGAAATCGAAGCTTTTGACCTGTACTCTTCGCACTCTTTATTTACACTGTAAAAAGAATGCATTGTTCCAGGATATCCTGTATATGTGGTCTAACCATTGTTTTCCTGCTGGCTTCCTCTCAACTCGATAACGGTACATAGGACTCATTGCACCACATGCGAAAACAGCTCAATTAAAAACAATGCTCCTTCAAGTACTGCTGGTTAGAGCATAAAACAATTGATAAGCGATTACTGTACGTTAAAAATCTGACGGCTATCTTGATCTTCTCTCGCCTTACTCGATCGTTACAATTACTGCGGTTGGTAGAAAGTGCGTACAGCCACATACCGCTGCAAACTGGGTGGCCTTATCTTTCCTTGAGGTTATTCTGTGGCAGTTTTCACCCGTCTCTTTCGCCCTTGTACATGTTTCAATTCAGCTAACTGAACAATGAGTCCGACCTAGAACAAGGAAGTGTTCTCCACGCTGCATCGAGTATGTAGGCTATCCTTTGGTCATGAATGGTAAATCTCTTTTTTCCCCAATTATTGGATTCTCCTTGAGAAGTGAGCTTAGGTCCTTATTACAGAATGACTTCACTTCTTCCGTAGTGGTGTACGTGTAAACTCGTACAGATCACTCAAGTGCTCCAAACCACTTGTTTATTGTACCACGAAGTTGGAATAACTTTCAGTAGTCGTTATGCTGCATAAATGATTGCAAATCTTTCTCTTCCACGACTGGTCTCTTCCACGACTGGAAAGTAATCCAGGGAAACTGGACCAGAACGCCGTTTCCCTTTTCTTGTTTTTCGGCAGTTATCATCACCAAATTGTTCAATATATATTTTAGCTTCTGTTCTAGTGATATTTTACTAAATTCTTCCAAGGGTCAGTAAAATTTTCCAAGAGGGTGGTGGGCTTGTCCTTCGAATTTTACTTCCGAGTGGTACTTTTTGCATACACTGAGCTAAATGGCTAGGTCACAAGGACTCCAAAGGCTCAGAAAACGTTGGGAAAAGGCGATTCACTGGACAGCTGTTAGGAGGCAATGGAAACTTTCCATTAAGGCCATCCAGCGTGTTCTTTAACATGCCGAGGGTATGGCTCTCCTGCGCAAGAAGTCACGGCTTTACGTCCCATCTGAAGGATGGCAGACTTTTCAAGTCCATCGGTGCTCCCTTTCTGACTGAAGGTAGGATGAGGTTTTAATGGAGATCTCAACGCCTGGCCCATGTGGGATTCGAACCCGGGAATTGCAGATTAGGAACCTGTATCGCTACCTTCTTAAGTCAACTTTCGACCCGTTTATGTTGCATACTCAGGATGGGTTGTTTTACCTCTGAGCGGCACTTTTTTGCACACCATGGGCTAAATGGCCAGGTCACATGGACCCCGAAGGCTCAGAGAAGGTTGGGGGAGGGGACCCACTGGAACAGCTGTTGGGAGACAGATGGTAGCCTCCCGTCAAGGCCATCCAGCGTGTTCTTTAACGTGCACAGGGTATGGCTCTCCCGCACATGGCTTAACGTCCCATCCGACGGACGGCGGCCTTTCCAAGTCCATCGGTGTCCCCTACTGACCGTGGGCAGGGCGGGGAATTTTGCGGAGATAAATCTCAACGCTGACCCAGCTGGGACTCGAACCTGGGAACTACAGATTACGAGCCTGTCGCGCTACCGACTGAGCCACCCCCGCCCCATAAGAGGATGGGGAGACCTCATTAGTTACAACACAAGGACATCCGTGCTTTACCCGGTCCCTTTGATCAGTAGCCAAGCAGCTAACCAATCCGCCTGCGGGACTGGTTATGTTAAATGGAATATAAATTTTTATATTTTTGAATTTTAGCCTTATTGCTTTTGCTTTGACACGGGTTGTATACACACATTTTTTTTTTGAATTGTTGCTTTTTTGCTCAGGTTCTTTTACATTATACCTTTATTTACTTTGGTTTTTAACATGGATTTTTTTATTCCATTATTGTTATCTTTAGTGTTTATTTACGGTTTTGATGTTTTGGTTTCGAATTTGGTTGCGAGTTGCTGTCTTTCTTTGAACTGCTTTTTAGTTATCTTAGATGCTCTTGTACCATGAAACCCAATGAACCAATAGTCAAAATATGGATTAGGTATTCAAGGTTGAATGCCGCGAATACGTGGTGTTTACTGGTGCGGGGATAACTCGGTCGGTCTCTATCGCCAGGCCTAGGCCCTGTGCACTTTAAAGAACACACTGGATGGCCTTAACGGGAGGATACCATCTGTCTCCTAACAGATGCAACCTTCTTCCTCCCGCAACCTTCTCTGATCCCTGGGGGTCTTTGTGACCTGGTCATTTAGCCTATTATGTGTAAAAAAAGGCCGCTTAGAGATAATAATAAAACCCGACCGTAGTGTTTATTGAAAATAATTATATGTAATAGAATAATAAACTGGTTAAAAACAAATTAATCACACAAAAATTCGTTTCTAAAATATCTTTAATTTTTTTTTTTACCATCCTAGAATTTCTGGAGGGAAGCTATCTTGTTTACTTTCCTGGTTGCTCGTATATAAGATTATCAATGCTTATAGGAAAAGGGGCGGGGGTGGCTCAGTCGGTAGCGCGCCAGGCTCGTAATTTGTAGTTCCCAGGTTCGACTCCCAGCTGGGTCTGCGTTGAGATTTATCTCCGCAAAATTCCGCGCCCTGCCCACGGTCAGTAGGGGACACCGATGGGCTTGGAGAGACAGCCGTCCGTCGGATGGGACGTTAAGCCGTGGCCCCATGTGCGGGAGAGCCATGCCCTGTGCACGTTAAAGAACACGCTGGATGGCCTTGATGGGAGGCTACCATCTGCCTCCCAACAGCTGTTCCAGTGCATCCCCTCCCCCAACCTTCTCTGAGCCTTCGGGGTCCATGTGACCTGGCCATTTAGCCCATGGTGTGCAAAAAAGTGCCGCTCAGAGGTAAAACAACCCAACGTTAAAGAACACACTGGATGGCCTTGACGGGAGGCTACCATCGGTCTCCCAACAGCTGTTCCAGTGCATCCCCTCCCCCAACCTTCTCTGAGCCTTCGGGGTCCATGTGACCTGGCCATTTAGCCCATGGTGTGCAAAAAAGTGCCGCTCAGAGGTAAAACAACCCAACGTTAAAGAACACACTGGATGGCCTTGACGGGAGGCTACCATCTGTCTCCCAACAGCTGTTCCAGTGGGTCCCCTCCCCCAACCTTCTCTGAGCCTTCGGGGTCCTTGTGACCTGGCCATTTAGCCCATAGTGTGCAAAAAAGTGCCGCTCAGAGGTAAAACAACCCAACGTTAAAGAACACGCTGGATGGCCTTGACGGGAGGCTACCATCTGTCTCCCAACAGCTGTTCCAGTGGGTCCCCTCCCCCAACCTTCTCTGAGCCTTCGGGGTCCATGTGACCTGGCCATTTAGCCCATAGTGTGCAAAAAAGTGCCGCTCAGAGGTAAAACAACCCAACGTTAAAGAACACGCTGGATGGCCTTGACGGGAGGCTACCATCTGTCTCCCAACAGCTGTTCCAGTGGGTCCCCTCCCCCAACCTTCTCTGAGCCTTCGGGGTCCATGTGACCTGGCCATTTAGCCCATGATGTGCAAAAAAGTGCTGCTCAGAGGTAAAACCCAAACCTTCTGCCCATCGCGCTCCAGCGATGAGAGCCCCTTTACGAAGTCAGTCAGATCAGCTTTTTTGCTCATGTTGCATTTGGCTTTGCTTTTCATCATGCCTTTGCGGCTCTCGTGAAATAGAACACTTACGTCAGTAAGAAGTTTGCATATATTGGCATGTTTCACCGTACTTTGTGCATGATACAGTGTTTGTAATAATTTGGCCGGGCAGTGTATATAATAATAATAACGAGAAAAATCGTGAACTGTCATTATTATTAGTTGTAATTTCCTGAGGCGACATAAACTGTATAAAACATACATCGCATTACACTCATTATCTGATGACTCTGAAGCACTATGACCGCCCTGCCCACGGTCAGTAGGGGACACCGATGGGCTTAGGAAAGGCCGCCGTCCGTCGGATGGGACGTTAAGCCGTGGCCATGTGTGCTGGAGAGCCATACCCTGTGCACGTTAAAGAACACGCTGGATGGCCTTGACGGGAGGCTACCATCTGTCTCCCAACAGCTGTTCCAGTGGGTCCCCTCCCCCAACCTTCTCTGAGCCTTCGGGGTCCATGTGACTTGGCCATTTAGCCCATGGTGTGCAAAAAAGTGCCGCTCAGAGATAAAACAACCCAACGTTAAAGAACACGCTGGATGGCCTTGACGGGAGGCTACCATCTGTCTCCCAACAGCTGTTCCAGCGTGTCCCCTCCCCCAACCTTCTCTGAGCCTTCGGGGTCCATATGACCTGACCATTTAGCCCATGGTGTGCAAAAAAGTACCGTTCAGAGGTAAAACCCAACCCAACTGTCCTTTGGAAAAAGAAACCCATTTTTTTACCGTTAAGTAAATTAAGTTGACCTATATTTTTCTGTGTGTTAAATGACCATTTTAAGCGTTAATGAACATACTGTTGAGTCGTTTCTCTTCGTCCTTGTTGACTATCGTATTGTTTGCTTTATGACTTTACCTGGTTTTACATCCCCCAAGCGATTCCCTCCTCCGTTGTTCGACTTTTTTTCCAGCGATAGTGAGAGGTCAGCGACCGGTGACGTCACCGGAGGTGTGGGCGATGACATGCCTGCTGGCCGCTGCTAGGTCCAACCCCATACTGGTGAATGACTTACTGGGGAGCGATGGTCTTCATATTATATCCCCAAATGTATTTCATAATGAATATTCTTCACGTGACGAGTTGCGGCGCTACTCGGTGACAAGTACACCTGCGTGTTGTGAGCTAAGAGGGTTTGAAGGGAGGGATGCTGAATAGAGAAAGGGAGATCCCCCTCGTGCACTCTCTCGAAGTGGATCATGAGATGCAATGTGTGCAATCATTGCAGTGTCTCCTAGTGACCTTGGGATGCGGGACTGCAGGCCAACCACGAGTGCATTCTTTTTGTGGGATGTTTCTGTTAGACCATTTCGCATATTTATGCTAACCTTTGTTAAAATGAAGTTTTTTTTGCATAACAAAGGTGCCTTCATAGTGATATCAGCTTTGGATATCTCTTTAATAATATAAAACACTGCTATTTTTCGTAAACGCTTTTAAGATAAATAAAATCAGCATGTTTAGGTAAAGCATTTTAGTACTTTTCGGTTGTTTCCGGTCACATTTTAACATGGCAGTCTTTACTGATTCGTTCTCACTTGGCTTAAAAAATTTTGGGGCTTTTTTTTATAATTCGGACGACTGATTCTCGTCTTACTCTGATTCTTCTAGGCACTGAGAGTGTCTTTTTAAATTTTTGTGGCAAAATGTAAGTTTTCTCTGCTACTTATGTCGACGAAAAACAAACACCAAAGTAGCACGGGGCGGGGGTGGCTCAGTCGGTAGCGCGTCAGGCTCGTAATCTGTAGTTCCCAGGTTCGAGTCCCAGCTGGGTCAGCGTTGAGATTTATCTCCGCAAAAATTCCCCGCCCTGCCCACGGTCAGTAAGGGACACCGATGGGCTTGAAAAGGTCGTCGTCCGTCGGATGGGACGTTAAGCCGTGGCCCAGTGTGTGGGAGAGCCATACCCTGTGCACGTTAAAGAACATGCTGAATGGCCTTGACGGGAGGCTACCATCTGTCTCCCAACAGCTATTCCAGTGGGTCCCCTCCCCCAACCTTCTCTGAGCCTTCGGGGTCCATGTGACCTGGCCATTTAGCCCATGGTGTGCAAAAAAGTGCCGCTCAGAGGTAAAACAACTCAACCCAAAGTAGCAGAGAAAACTTACATTTTGCCACAAAAATTTAAAAAGACACTCTCAGTGCCTAGAGGAATCAGAGTAAGACACGAATCAGTCGTCCGAATTATAAAAAAACGCCCCAAAAAATTTTAAGCCAAGTGAGAACGAATCAGTAAAGACTGCCATGTTAAAATGTAACCTGAGATAACCGAAAATTACCAGCATTTTAAAACCTCTTCAGACCCCTATGTACATAACATTTTATATATATATTTTTAAAATCAGGAAGAGGTGCCTGTAGTCTTGCAATGTTTGTAAAGTGTAGACTAGTCGCCAATCTATAGGAATAGATTGGAATTTTGTGCCATCTACGGATATAATAGAAATTATGTACAAACAATAACATCAAAGATACCTTCGCGTAACATGCAACAAGAACAGTTTTGCTACATTTTACAGTTTCAAAGGTGTCAGTCATTTTATGTGTTTATCGATAATGTTTTATGCTCCTTTTCACTGCTTTCTTAGGGGGCGGGGGTGGCTCAGTCGGTAGCGCGCCAGGCTCGTAATCTGAAGTTCCCAGGTTCGAGTCCCAGCTGGGTCAGCGTCGAGATTTATCTCCGCAAAATTCCCCGCCCTGCCCACAGTCAGTAGGGGACACCGATGGGCTTGGAAAGGCCGCCGTCCGTCGGATGGGACGTTAAGCCGTGGCCCCGTGTGCGGGAGAGCCATACCCTGTGCACGTTAAAGAACACGCTGGATGGCCTTGACGGGAGGCTACCATCTGTCTCCCAACAGCTGTTCCAGTGGGTCCTCTCCCCCAACCTTCCCTGAGCCTTCGGGGTCCATGTGACCTGGCCATTTAGCCAATTGTGTGCAAAAAAGTGCCGCTCAGAGGTAAAACAACCCAACTATAACATCTGTAGTTAACTCTAATGAATGTTTATAGCTTAATGGATGTAATAGCGCGCAATTAATTGTATATATTATTCAGTTAATTGCTTTCTTCAGTTGCTCCTTTTTGCTTTTTATTCGGCAGTCTTTACAAGAAAGTCGTTATATTAAATCTTAGCTTTGTTTAGCTTAGTTTACCAAATGAGACTCACGAGTTGTTGTTGGGTTGTTTTACCTCTGAGCGGAACTTTTTTGCACGCTATGGGCTAAATGGCCAGGTCACATGGACCCCGAAGGCTCAGAGAAGATTGGGAGAGGGGACCCACTGAAACAGGTGTTGGGAGACAGTGGTAGCCTGCCGTCAAGGCCATCCAGCGTGTTCTTTAACGTGCACAGGGCATGGCCCTCCCGCACACGGGGCCACGGCTTAACGTCCCATCCGACGGACGGCGGCCTTTCCAAGCCCATCGGTGTCCCCTACTGACCGTGGGCAGGGCGAGGAATTTTGCGGAGATAAATCTCAACGCTTACCCAGCTGGGACTCGAACCTGGGAACTACAGATTACGAGCCTGGCGCGCTACCGACTGAGCCACCCCCGCCCCATTGAGACTCATGAACTTCCAGCTTTACACAAGTTATATTTGATGGCAATTTAAACAAAAAGTAACAAGGATTGTAATAATTAGTGGTTGTCAGGCCTCTGTGGCAAGCAGCTGCTTGAGGGAGTATTTATTATTATTTAATTTAAAAGAGTCTATGTGATGGAGGATAATACATTTTTATTACTAAGAAAGCTTGCATTCAAAGTTAAATGCTGGTTAAGTATTCCTGATTACCGAATATCTAAATAATCGGAAAATTTTATGAAAAGGTATAAACAGCGTTGTTTAAAATCCACACGTTTGAGAATGTAGAAAAATGGGAATTATATATAAAGTGTACCAAATTTATTTAGAATTCAGTACATATATTTCGTTCAATGTATAACATGTTCAAATGACCGCAAAAATTCCCCGCCCTGCCCACGGTCAGTAGGGGACACCGGATGGGCTTGGAAAGGCCGCCGTCCGTCTGATGGGACGTTAAGCCGTGGCCCTGTGTGCGGGAGAGCCATACCCTGTGCACGTTAAAGAACACGCTGGATGGCCTTGACGGGAGGCTACCATCTGTCTCCCAACAGCTGTTCCAGTGGGTCCCCTCCCCCAACCTTCTCTGAACCTTCGGGATCTATGTGACCTGGCCATTTAGCCCATAGTGTGCAAAAAAGTGCCGCTCAGAGGTAAAACAACCCAACCTCCGTTTTACAGGTCTTTGAAAATTTCTTGAAAATTGCATGAAATAGAAATAAGTTGAGTAATTTTTTGCCTCTATAACCCATATTAGTATTCTAAAAGGTTGGGGGGGGGGGAGGCATAAGCCCCTTGACCCCTCTCTAGATCCGGCTCTGATACTATACAAAATATTTCTAATTCTTTGTCTATAAACATAACCAACCAATTTTAAGAAAAGCAAGATGTTTAATTAACGTATTTAGACAACATAATGATAAGTTTTCTTTATCTGCTGTATCGCTCAGTAGATAAACAGGAATTAAAATAAATACTATCAACAAACTGCGTTAGAAGTAGTAGTTAAGAATATCTTACAAGGTGAGCGTATACTACGAAACATCCGCATCAAACAATGCGATCTTTGTGTCACGAATTTGAATCATTTCTTCACGCTTGGTAGTCTTAAGCCCTGAGGTAGCAGTCATTGTGCAGAGAACGTTGTGGAGACTTTGTTGATGAAAACGCTTTTGTTAGCAAAAGTGGATGTTTTTTAGCCGATGTTTCCTTTGTGCTTTGGAAATCTTTCGTATGCTTCTCTCATTGTGCTCCCTGTATTAAACGCTTAATCTTACAGCTGACTGCACAGCGGATCTATATGTGCACATTTGAGGTTGAGTAGATTTTCGTTGTGAAAAGCTCTATTGTTAAACTCTTATGCACCGAAATTGTTATTGATTTACATATTGTACAAGCAGCTCGAGACCGTTGGCATGCACTGCTTTGTGGAGTGAGTATTGACGCAGTCGATTTTGCGCCAGGCTCATAACGGAATGTTCTCATGTTTTAGTCTTCACTGGCTTCGGTTGTTTTACCTCTGCACTTTTTTGCACACCATGGGCTAAATGGCCAGGTCACATGGACCCCGAAGGCTCAGAGAAGGTTGGGGGAGGGTTGGGTTGTTTTACCTCTGAGCAGCACTTTTTTTTTGCACACCATGGGCTAAATGGCCAGGTCACATGGACCCCGAAGGCTCAGAAAAGGTTGGGGGAGGGTTGGGTTGTTTTACCTCTGAGCGCACTTCTTTGCACACCATGGGCTAAATGGCCAGGTCACATGGACCCCGAAGGCTCAGAAAAGGTTGGGGAGGGTTGGGTTGTTTTACCTCTGAGCGGCACTTTTTTGCACACCGTGGGCTAAATGGCCAGGTCACATGGACCCCGAAGGCTCAGAGAAGGTTGGGGGAGGGTTGGGTTGTTTTACCTCTGAGCGGCACTTTTTTGCACACCATGGGATAAATGGCCAGGTCACATGGACCCCGAAGGCTCAGAGAAGGTTGGGGGAGGGTTGGGTTGTTTTACCTCTGAGCGGCACTTTTTTGCACACCATGGGCTAAATGGCCAGGTCACATGGACCCCGAAGGCTCAGAGAAGGTTGGGGGAGGGTTGGGTTGTTTTACCTCTGAGCGGCACTTTTTTGCACACCATGGGCTAAATGGCCAGGTCACATGAACCCCGAAGGCTCAGAGAAGGTTGGGGGAGGGTTGGGTTGTTTTACCTCTGAGCGGCACTTTTTTGCACACCATGGGCTAAATGGCCAGGTCACATGGACCCCGAAGGCTCAGAAAAGGTTGGGGGAGGGTTGGGTTGTTTTACCTCTGAGCGGCATTTTTTTGCACACCATGGGCTAAATGCCCAGGTCACATGGACCCCGAAGGCTCAGAGAAGGTTGGGGAGGGGACCCACTGGAACAGCTGTTGGGAGACAGATGGTATCCTCCCGTCAAGGCCATCCAGCGTGTTCTTTAACGTGCACAGGGTATGGCTCTCCCGCACACGGGGCCACGGCTTAACGTCCCATCCGACGGACGGCGGCCTTTCCAAGGCCATCGGTGTCCCCTACTGACCGTGGGCAGGGCGGGGAATTTTGCGGAGATAAATCTCAACGCTGACCCATTTGGGACTCGAACCTGGGAACTACAGATTAGGAGCCTGGCGCTCTACCGACTGAGCCACCCCCGCCCCTAGCCTTCACTGTGTTTGCAGTGAAATTTTCCGTTCACTTCGCTCTACCCTCACTTAGCTTAGTCGGTAGCACCAGGCTCGCAATCTGCATTTCCCAAGTTTGCGTCCCAACTGTGCATTTGTCGAGATTTATCTCTGCTAAAACCCCACTTTGCCCGCTGTGAGAAAGGGAACACCATTGGGCTTGGAAAGACCATTTTTGTCGGATGAGAATTAAGTTGGGTTGGGTTGATTTACCTCTGAGCGACACTTTTTTGCACATCATTGGCTAAATGGCCAGGTCACATGGACCCCGATGGCTCAGAGAAGATTGGGGGAGGGAACCCACTGGAACAGCTGTTAGGAGACAGATGGTAGCCTCCCGTCAAGGCCATCCAGCGTGTTCTTTAACGTGCACAGGGTATGGCTCTCCCGCACACGGGGCCACGGCTTAACGTCGATAGGAATTAAGCAGCGACCACGTGTGCAGGTACCGATGGGCATGGAAAGGCCGCCGTCCGTCGGATGGGACGTTCAACCGTGTTGCCGTGTGCGGGTTGGGTTGTTTTACCTCTGAGAGGCACTTTTTTTGCACACGATGGGCTAAATGGCCAGGTCACGTGGACCCCGAAGGCTCGGAGAAGGTTGGGAGAGGGGACCCACTGTAATAGCTGTTGGGAGACAGATGGTAGCCTCCCGTCAAGGCCATCCAGCGTGTTCTTTAGCGTGCACAGGATATTACTCTCCCGCACACGGGACCACGGCTTAACGTCCCATCCGACGGACTTTCCAAGCCCATCGGTATCCCCTACTGACTGTGGACAGGGCGGGAAATTTTGGGGAGATAAATCTCAACGCTGACTCAGCTGAGACTCAAACCTGGGAACTACAAATTGCAAGCCTAGCGCGCTACTGACTGTGCGAAAGCCACCCCCGCCCCTCCGTGTGCGGGAGATCTATACGCTGTGCACGTTAAAGAACACGTTGGAGGCCTTGACTGGAGGTTACCAACTGTCTCAGAGGTCTCCTCTCCCAATTTTCTCTGAACCTTCGGGGTTGGGTTGTTTTACCTCTGAGCGGCACTTTTTTGCACACCATGGGCTAAATGGCCAGGTCACATGGACCCCGAAGGCTCAGAGAAGGTTGGGGGAGGGGACCCACTGGAACAGCTGTTGGGAGACAGATGGTAGCCTCCCGTCAAGGCCATCCAGCGTGTTCTTTAACGTGCACAGGGTATGACTCTCCCGCACACGGGACCACGGCTTAACGTCCCATCCGACGGACGGCGGCCTTTCCAAGCCCATCGGTGTCCCCTACTGACCGTGGGCAGGGCGGGGCTGAACCTTCGGGGCCTCTGTGACCTTGTCATTTAGCCCAATGTGTTCAAAAGAGATCGCTCAGAGATTAAACAACCCAACTCTGTGTGCGGGAGAGAGCCATACCTTTTGAATTTAAACACGCTGGATGGCCTTCACGGGAGACTTCCATCTGTTTCCTGAATAACTGTTCAGTGGACCCCCCCCCCCTTTTTTTTTTTCCTAATCTTCGCTGTGCCCTTGGGGTCCTTGTGACCTGGCCATTTAGTTCATTGTGTTAAAAAAAAAAATTGCGGTTCATAAGTAAAACAAGCCAACCCTTGATGAAAAGAGGGAAGTCCGTCGTCTTTTGGATGGGATGTTAAGGTGGCCCTATATACAAGAGAGCTAAAACCTATGCACGTTGACTACTTCCGTGACATATTTTTTTTCGAAATTTTATTTAAAAAATTACACATTTCTTTTTCACATTTCAAATCATTGTCC